>VSMD01058778.1:0-28752 GCA_008750895.1 Mirza zaza
ATATAAGATGTGCTATATCACTGTTGTTTCTTAGAGCTGAATAGTACTCCATGGTATACATATACCACATTTTATTAATCCATTCTTGGATTGATGGGCACTTGGGCTGTTTCCACAGCCTTGCGATTATGAATTGCGCTACTATAAACATTCAAGTGCAGGTGTCTTTTTTGTAGAGTGTCATTGGATCTTTTGGGTAGATGCCCAGTAATGGGATTGCTGGGTCAAATGATAGATTCACTTGTATCGCTTTAAGGTATCTCCATATTGCTTTCCACAGAGGTTGAACTAGTTTGCAGTCCCACCAGCAGTGTAGGAGTGTTCCTCTCTCTCCGCATCCACGCCAGCATTTGTTATTTGGAGACTTTTTGATAAAGGCCATTCTCACTGGAGTTAAGTGATATCTCATTGTAGTTTTGATTTGCATTTCCCTGATGATTAGAGATGGTGAGCATTTTTTCATATGTTTGTTGGCCATTCTTCTGTCTGCTTTAGAAAAGTTTCTGTTCAAGTCCTTTGCCCACTTTTTAATAGGGTTATTTGATTTTTTCTTGCTGATTTTCGTGATCTCTAAGTATATTCTAGTTATCAGCCCTTTATCAGAATTGCAGGATAATTTATGGTTCTATTCAGCTGAACTTGAGACGGAGAGCTCATCCTTTTTTTCTTATTTCAGCATATTATGGGGGATACAGATGTTTAGGCTATGTATATTGCCCTTGCCCCACTCAAGTCAAAGCTTCGAGCATGTCCATCCCCCAGACGGTGCGCTCCCATCATGTGTGTAAATACCCATCCCCCCTCCCTCTCCCGTCTGCCCGGCACCTGATGAATGTTACTACTGTATGTACACTTAGGTGTTAGTCAGTTAAATCAGTTAATACCAATTTGATGGTGAGTGTATGTGGTGCATCGATACATAAGTAGATTAATAAAATGTAGTATATGTACACCGTGGAGTTCTACTCAGCCGCAAAAAACAATGGTGTGATCTAGTACCTCTTGTATTATCCTGGATAGAGCTGGAGCCTGTTCTACTTGGTGAGGTATCCCAAAAGTGGGAGATCATCCTTAATTATCCTGGTGGGTCCACTGTACTCACAAAGTCCTCAGAAGTAAAAGGATGAGAGAGTCGGCCTGGTGCCATGCCAGAAATGTCGAACCTGCTGGTCACTGCTGGCTTTCAAGTTGGGAAGGATAGCAGTGTCAAATAGCAGTTTATGTCTTTTCATTTTATGTATATTTATCATATAAGTCTGATCTTCTTTTTAAGTGTCTTGAATGGTGTTCTGGAAAGAGCATTGGTAAGTGGCACATGATGATATCCCAGTAGTAAGAGGGTTGCATGATTCTTTTGAGTCTTTGATTTGTAAAGCCTGGTCTTGTCATTCAAGAGCATCTCGGATCCAAGACATTGTCCAGTAGTGCATTCAGTTCCACAAGGCAAGTGCTTCACTCTGCATGGAAAGCACTTTGAAGACAAAAAAGAAATCGTATTTCTTTTCTTGTAGCCCTCCTGATACTTACAGTAATACATTTAACTGTTTTCTTTGATAGCAAAAAAAGGATACCTTTTGCAATGATACTAGATGTTCTGTAGTGCAAGAAGGAATTTCTTTCCGAAAGGGGGTTCATGTATGATACTCATTTACAATATGTAATTATGCAAATAATTTTTAAATATAATCAATAATAAAGACTGTTTTGTGGATGGTGGTGTTTAATACATTTTATAATTTGTATTTGATTTCAGGCCTTTTGTTTTCTTAAAATCACAACTACTAATTCTTAGCATTATTTTGTCCTTTGCACCAGTATATTTTGCGCATGATTTTTGTAATGTGTTAAAAATCTTCATTGCCAACATTGCAGCTTGAACTTAAACTTGTTATTCAAATAAATATTTAGTTTTTTTAAATTGCTCTTGTATAATCAGATGCCCCTTTTAGTATTATTTTAGAAGCATTGGGAGGATTTTGCCTAAAGTACAATTTATCAGGGAAAACTAGATTTTAGTTTTATAAAACTTTCAACTCTTCCATGGGACCTATATTTTCTTGAATTAAATTTTGTAGTGTAGTTCTAGAATAAATAGGCAACCTAAAAAGATGTCATCTGTGTCACTTAAAACCAGAGGCTTTCTTATATTTTAAGCTACTAAACAGTCATGAGGGATTCCTGTCACTAAGCACAAGGGCACTGAGTCCTCAAGTGTCTTGTCTTCCTAAGAGAAAAAACACCACGTCTTTCAAGTTTCCGGATGCTCCCTGCCTGCAGACACCAAAGCCGCACATGTAGACTGATCTGCTTCTCGCCAAAGGAAACCACCGCTGGAAAGCTGAGCTCCCTGGTGGAGGCTTTAGCTGGACGCCCTCCTCCCCCAGGAGCCATCGGCAGCCTCTGTGCGTGCGCTGGCACCCGGCCACAAGCGGGAGTGCAGCACAGAAGAGGCTCTGCAAAACTGAAATTAACTGGACGTTTTGTAGGAATTTATACAGATGTTGGTCCTCAAAAGCTACAAACAAGTGGTCTGCAAAATAAAATGTGTTGGAAACCTCTGAAAAAAAGAGAAAAAAAAAAAATTTGGTAGGGGGGTGGACCAGGAGCCAAAGAATGTGGGCCTCTCTACAGGCTAGAAAATGCAAGGAGAATTATTCTCTCCTAGAGCCTCCAAGGGGAGCACAGCCAAAGGACACGATAATTTTGTCCTAGTGGTCCTCATTTCAGATGTCTGACCCCTAAGTCTATAAGATAATAAATTGATATCGTTTTAAGCCACTGAGTTTGTGATCATTTGTCATAACAGCCACAGGAAACTAATACAGACACCAACTATGTAGAAAGATGTTCACCCTCATTTACCATGAACGACCTGGAAGCCTGAACGAAGACATCATTGTTTTTCTTTCTTACCTAGTAGATTAGCGTCAATTCATGGACATTAAGAAATGTGTTAATATTCTTGAGGCGCTGAGAGGAAGAAAACAAGACTATGGTTCCTTATTGGTGAAAGGAAAATCAGCTCCACCCTAAGCGGGTGCTTTGGGAGCACACAGTGACTGCACGTGCACATCCTCCGATGCAGAGTGACGGCTAGGGGTCGCTTCCTGCCTCTCCCCCCCTGCCAACAATGAGCACAGCACTTTGCTTTTTAAACAACTTTATTGAGGTTATAATCAGAATACAAAAAGAAATACACTCACTCAAAGTGGAAAACTGGATAAAGCCCGATACCTCCTGAGACCATCCCAGAATCAAGAGCGTGAACTCGCCGGCGACCCCGCAGTTGTCCTCAAGCTCCAGAGCGTGAGCGTCCATCTTCGTTTGACTCTGCTGGTCGTGGCCTTCCCAGCAGGGCCACCAGGTCCAGCCGGCGGCAGCGGGGCGGGAGGAGCCGGGCCTGGGTCCCAGGGTGGCAGGGACTGGGCTGGACTTGTCCCCCCTCCAGGGCAGGTCTGGATGGGGGTCCGGGGGACCCTGGACCTCAGTGGGCAGGGCCGTGACTTGTCCTGGGCTCTGGCATGCAGGGGTGGAGGCGTCCCCAAGTGACAGCTCCTGGGAGGCCCTGGCCCTGGTGACAGCGTCTTGGCCACTGGACTTTGGGAGGCAGGAGGCGCCCTTTGGTGCAGTCCCGGATACACTGCGGTTCCTACAGGTCAGTTAAGGTGCGGTCTGGGCGCCATCGGCATCTGTGAATTGTACAGATGACTCTAGTTTGTCACTTAAGGTCACTTCTTGGCTCCTTTGCTTTCAAAGGGACCACCCCCGCCCCCCGCCTGCTCCCTGTCTGTCTTACTCAGGGGCGCACTCCTGAGCTGGAAGAGGTCGCAGCTTTGCCTTGGCAAATCTTTTGAACCCAACCTTCCTACATGCCTTGGACTCAACACCTAGAACAGAAAACAGAGCCGACTGACCGTGCTTCCACCCGAAGGAGCGTGGTCGGCGGGCCCTCCCTGCATGTTGGCAGGGAGAGCCCCTCACCTGCGAGCGCAGAAATACTGTCCCATCCCGACCACAGGGCAGCAGCCCAGGACTATGCAGTAGGCGGTCTCCTGCCCTCAATTTCCCTGGGCCGTCCCCTGCACTTTGGAAACTTGATGTACTCATGTTTTACCAACAGAGCTTTGAAACTAATGTTTATAGTTGAAAGGGTTTTTTTAAAAAAATCGAACAAAAATTTCTAAAATGATTTGATACAAGTCAGATGGAGAAGGCTGCAGAGGGTCTGCCGCACTGAGGGCTTCAGGGAGTCTTCGTTAGACTGTGGGCACCTGTGGGCTCCTCCCCGGGCGTCGCTGGCTGCTGAGGGCCATGTAACATTGCAGGAAGGAAGCCACAGACCTGGCATCTCACTCGTTGCGGAAATGAAAGGAGAGGGAAAGTTCTCCTGCGTGTTCTATCAGAACTCACACTACTCCTGTGCCTTCCTCCCTTGGTGGGGGCAATAACCAGACTTTAGGCTCAGACTGTCATAACAGAACTTCCAGGACTAGATTATGTCACACGTTACTCTTAAACTTTGTTGGGTAAAGCAAAACAAAACAAAAATGGAAATTATTTAAAAATCCACAATTTTTCACAATGAACTCTCTAGAGGCCAAGAGGCGGAATGTAACCCTAGAAGGCAGTTCCCACTCTCAGTGTCTTGACTCTGAGCATGTTTGTCCTTATGGGTGACAGCTGCACAGACACGTGAGGGCTTTGCCTTCTTTTAAGCAGGGTTATGCTTCACGCAAGACTCTCTCTGAACTATCAGTATCACATTTCTACTTCTTTTAGTGGAACTTGTGCATATAACTGTGACAACTCCAGGAGAGAATCCCATGTGACCATTTATACCGGGCCCCCACGCACGAGGTCAGGGCACAGGGGAAGGCAGGCGGACATGCACAGAGGATGGGGGTGCTCTCGGCATCGAGGCTGAGCCCAGGGGTCAGCAGGGCCGGGATCTCTTCCAGCCTTCAGTGGGCAGGGTTGTCTTTTCCCCACCATGACATCCGGGCCTCCAGATCTCTCCTGTCTCTGAACCCAGGGCCAGTGCCCCACCCCAGAACTTCCCAGCCCACTTGAGCATGTGAGGCTGTTTGGCTCCCATAGTCCTAAAGCCCCAGGGGAATTTCAGCCCTAGGAAGCCTCTAGAAACCCATCCCCTACCACTGCACAAAGTTCACGGATGAGGGAAAGCCCAGGAAAGAGAGGGGAGCCAGACCCTGGGGTGGGGTCTCCATTGCGTCTGACAGTCCTGAAGACTCTCTATAATGGCTGGGTTAGGAAAACAAGGTGCAGGGAGGAACTCTGGGGTGGGGTTGCGTCTGCAAGCCGCTGTCAGGCTCCTCTATGCCTGTCCCTCATAGGAGCCACTCTCAGGGAGACTGACACTGGCCCCCACTCTCAGGGAAAGTGACCTACACCCCGGCACCCCACAGACAAAAGCCACCAGCACTATTGAGAAAAAAACACATCTATTAGGAACATTAGGAAGCAATACATGTCTGGGTAGGAGGAAGCCATTAGCATATGGGGGATGTGACACCATGAGACAAAACAGGTCTTCTCCGAATGAACCCAGCGTTCCTTCCCCTGGAGAAACTTCCCGCCAGGAAAGGCACGAGCCACATGGTCTGGTTGAGCAGACAGCCACGTTGGGTAATAGTGAAGGTGGCCGGAGGCTCTCGCCATCCTTAGCTCATGCTGGCAGGAACTGGCTGGGGGCACCGGCTCCCTGAGTGGGGAGGCCCAACCGCTGTCCCTGTTTTGGACCTGCCTGTCCTTCCTAGGATGGCTGTGACTCATGGTGGTGGTGTAGTGACCACAGATCACATTTTGCATCACTCTCTTTTGCTCTGGACGGGCAGGTTCCCTGGGATAGCAGGAACACCCATCCACCGGGGCCTGGAGTTTCTCCTGGTGACAATTGAACTCCAAGGACTAAGTCCTTGCCGAACCCCAATTTCTCCACTAGGATCTGTCCAACTAGTGTAACGAGTGCAGGGACTTGAGCAGCCCTGCTGTGCACAGACACTCTCCTTGTGGCTGGCCCTGGGCTCTGGGCTGGGGCTGAAGCAGGCTTGCCCGTGTGCAGGGGATTTTCCTGCCTTTTGCTTTTTTTATTGGGCTTCAGGCACTGCAGAAAGTGTTCCCTTTACTGAAGCAGCTCTCCTCTGTACGTTTTCTGCCAGAAAATGATAGCATTCCCTGACCCGGGCAGCATGGCTCATCCCACTGTCTTGGGAGGTCCTTGGTCCTCGGTTTGTGCTCTGCTAGTTCGGGCCTCCCCCAGGGCTCTGTCTTCTCAGTAGGCCCAAACTGCTCCCTCGGACTCTCCCAGGGCACCTTGAATTTAGGGCTGCAGGGCTCTGGCTGCCCCTGGCTGCCCCCTCCCTTCCATGCGGAGTTGCACCGCCCCCGGGAGGATGAGATTTCCCTACTGGACACACAGAATAGGACAGAGGGTCCTGAGAAGGCAACATGTCTGCGGGGCTGGAGGGCAGGTGATGTTGGTGTGACAGCCTGGAAAGTCAGGCCGGTGTCACAGTCTTGGAGAAGGACACCAGGCAGGATGTTGAAGCTGGTTTGCTGACTCTACCACCACTTTGAACTCAAACTGACTTGCAACCTTGCTCTGAGGCGTAGCTCTCCCGGATCCTGGCTGGGAGAATGCTAGGGAGTGGGGAGCTCCTGCTGGTCCCCAGAGACCCTGAGCTCAGATTCGCATTGACGGCTGGGTAGCTTGAGATCATCCTTGCTCCCAAGGTGACTTCCCAAGCAAGAGTCTTCTCCTCCTCAGCCTCCATCGGCTCCTCAGGCCTTCAAGACAGGGACCCGCCGCTGAGCTCCAGCATTGCTCCACCACCGAAGGGGTCTCCTGAGGCCACGCTCTCCTTCTCCTCCCCAACGCGTTCCTGGCCACAGCTGGACTTGGACTTGGCATTGCACTGCCTCTCCTGGTCCCCAGGACCGTCCTACTCTGCCAGGTTCTGTCCCCGAGGCTGAACGTGAGGGGCTGAGAGGATCACCTGGGAGGGGCCTCTCAGTGCCCACAGAACCAGGGAAGCTGGGGCGGGAAGGGCGCCGCAATTCCGCATTTGTAGCCACGGCCCTCCTTGGGAGCCGCCGGAGTCGTGCTTCCGTCCCTGCGTTCTGTGACCGCGGGCTCCAACTGGGCACTCGCCCGGTCTGTGCGGGGCCGTGCGCGACAGCAGACTGGCCCTGGTACACCTACCTGGAGCATCGGTTTTACTCAAAGATTTGGAAGCAATGAAGTTAAGTAGTTTCCAAAGTAAGTAATTACAAACTTGAGAAGGCTGGGAAGTCTTCTGCTGGTAATAACTGTCAGTCGTCTGTGCCCGACACGCCATACTCTCTCGAAGAAAAAAACTTGAAAGAGAATGTATTTCCCGTTATTTTAAATAGAAGAAATTGTAAGGCGTTATAAATCAATCAAAAACCCTACTAATTTCGTAAGTCACGATATGGCAGCTAAGTATGTTACAAATATCATGTTAGGATGTAAAATGCTTAAAAGATTGTTCCTTGGTCAGGTCACATTTAATGTTGTTGATAACGTGCAGTTGCAGTGTGTGCAGTAGCAGTGGCCTAAGACCAGCAACGTTAGCGTGTACATCTCTTTGCAGCCAGGCCGAAGCTTTGGAAAGTGACTGTCATGATTCTGATGGTCTGCCAATTGTTTATGGAAGCAACATGAAGCTTTACCAGCAAACCATTTAATTTAAAATGTTGTACTTTTTTTAACTCAATGTAAATTTTATCTATACAACTATCAGCTGGAAAATGTATTGAGAGGTAAATAGCTGCTTTGTAGTTCTGGTATTAAAATTAAGACATGTTCTCCCAGGAAAATATTAATTGAGGATATGTTCTGTGTCATATGCTTGCATTATGAAATAGATAGCCCAAATCCCATTTATTTTAAAGAGTTTAAAGACTGAAGCTGTAACTGCAAGTACATTTAGGGCTAAGGGGTCCTTTCAGACTACAGCCCCAGAGTTCCGGAGTCCTGTGTGATGACCCCTGACCAGGGTGCGCACACAAGCATGCCTGATGCTTGCATTGAACAACAGACTTCCTTGGGCCCCAGGCCCCTCTCCATGTACCAATCTGTTTCTCTACTCCATTCAGTCACCTCTGCTCGGTTCTCTCTTGAACCCACTCCCTTCTAGCTTTCCTCCACAGCACTTTGCTGAAATGGCTTCTATGAGGTCAGCAAAGATTTCCATCTTGCTAAATTCAAGGTTAGGTGAGTGTTGCAATTGAGCACTTCCTCCTTCTTGAAGCCCTTTCCTCTGGATTTTAAAGGCTCTGCCTCCTGCATTCCCTCCCACCTTTCCTTATCTTCTTCCTTCTCCTCCTCCTCCTTATCCACCAGATCTCTAGTGATCTTCAGCCCCTTCCTTCTTCTGTGTGCCTCCCTTCTCAGAGTGATCCCACACAGTCTCACAGATTTTTTTTTTTTTGAGACAGAGTCTCACTCTCTTGCCTGGGCTAGAGTGCTGTGGCATCAGCCTAGCTCACTGCAACCTCAAACTCCTGGGCTCAAGCGATCCTCCCGCCTTAGCCCCCCGAGTAGCTGGGACTACAGGCGTGAGCCACCGTGCCTAGCTAATTTTTTCTATTTTTAGTTGTTTGGCTAATTTCTTTCTATTTATAGTGGAGATGGAGGTCTCACTCTTGCTCAGGCTGGTCTCGAACTCCTGAGCTCAGGCAATCCTCCTACCTCGGCCTCCCAGAGTGCTAGGGTTACAGGCGTGAGCCACCTCGCCCAACCTCACAGCTTTAAATACTGCCAGGCCTGTGCCTCTTCCCTGACGGAGCACATCACATTTCTGGGTTATAATGCAATACAACTAGAAAATAATAAAAACAGAATTTAAAGATGCTCACCTCCTTGAAAATGTTAAAATATTCCTTTAAGCAAATTAATGCCTGGATCAGGGTGCAAATCTAAAATGTAAATACTGTGCCTATAAAAATGTGTGCTGTAAAATATATCCAGATACAGCAGTGTTGGTGAAAGGATAGAGCTCTCTCTGAGCTCCCAGAGTGACCAGGCGTCCTCATGGGAACCTGAGCACCACCCTGGAGCCATTTGACATAATGTGATTACAGGTAGGAGCAGCCATGCTGAGAAATGTGACCATCGCAGATGCTGGTGATAAGTGAGAGGACTCCCTCCTCCTGAGCCTCGGCATAACCTCCCAGCCTCTTCCACACAGGGTCCCAGGCATCTGAGGGAAACCCTTTGGTCATGATGGCCCCCAAAAGAATATGAGGACTCAGGATCGCAGAAGTCCTCCTGGTAAGGGCTGAGAGCCAGACGGCTTCACTTCCTCTCTCTTGGGCTGCTCTCCCTGTGACAGATACGGAAATCAGTGAAGCACACAAACATATTGGAAAGCAATGCTGTGGGCCATGTCGATGTGTGGAAGTATGCAAGTGAAGTAATATTTTTAAAGAATACAAAACGGCTTTCACAATCTGATTAAAGCTCTGTCTTGTATGTTGCTCAACAAGTTTGGAAGAGAATTTGGAAATGGCTGAAAGTTTTTAATAAAGCTCATTCTTATAGTTTGTTTAAATTTAAAAGCATACATTTAGAAATAAATTGGTGCATAAACATTTTAAATCTTAGCTATCCAGAAACTTCAAATATCTAGAATGAGGCATTTCCCAAACATCTCTGTAACTTGGATTTTACTACAGTTTGAAAACAATTAGTGCATAGTGCATAATGCATAATGCAGTTGATGAAGTGACATATATCTACAAAGAAAGGAACAATTGCTACAGTTTTCTATATAAGCAATTAAAATAGAATATATAATATTACATATGTAATATTGAATACCTGTAATGAATCAGGCACTGCTTTAAGCACATTATATTCATTATCCCACAAGAATTCTCTCTCAGGCTAGGTTTTAGTATATTAAATTTAGAGGCAATATGTAAGCAATACATATAATTGAATAAGAAACTATTTAAGGCATAGAAGCCTCTCAGAAATAGTGCATCGAATGAAAAGTGAAAGTTGCAGAAATATATATGATACATACATTTATAAAAAGTCTAAAAACTTATAGTTAAACAACAAATTATTTTTAAAAACTTTATTATTTAGAGATAATGTTATATAGTATATTATTTACTAGGTATTTCCATATGTAGTAAAACTATATTGAAAGCCAAAGGAATAATTGTCTTAAACTTCATATGGATGATTCTCCTATTGACATCAATGTGAATACTTAATATTGGAAAATTAGTTTTTTCATTTTCCATTTTGTCTGTATTAACATTAAGTAGGCCAATGATAAGGAATGCTACATCTCAGACATTGCATTTTTGTAAAAGATATGAATGTAAAAGCTTTATTTCTTCAATCATTACCCAACAACAGGTACAATTTGCCCATTTGATGCAGCATATACTGCAGGGAGACGGAAAAGAAACAATAAACATTGTTCTCCTGAGATGGAAAGGCCTTGAAAGCACGGCAGGGTCACATGGTGGTCCCGAGCTCCGTGCAGCGCCTGCCACACACCGTGCACTTCGTTAAAAGGTTGTTGATTGAATAAACAAATGCAAAGGTCGTATTTGGGAAGAGCCATATAGACAGCTTCAAAGGGAGTGGTGAAATTTTATTTTTTGCAGGTCACTGCAAGGTATTTATTTTACTTTATATATATATAAAAGCAACCACTAATCTACTTTACATCTCAATATATTTGTCTTTTCTGGACATTGCATATAAATGGAGTCATGTAAGTGTACTCTTTATGTCTAGCTTCTTTCACTTAGCATAGAGTCTTCAAGGTTCATCTAAATTGTTGCATGTGTCAGTATTTCATTCCTTTTTTCGTTGCCATAATAATTTTTAAAACTGTTTTATCTCATGCTAGTGCTTGAGGAAAAACAGTTTAATTGGAAGGAAGAATGTCAGGTCACAAATCCAGAATTCCAGCAGCTGGAGTCACAGGCCCAGGGGGCACGGCTGTCCCTTCACAGGCTCAGGCTCAGAGGGAAGCGGGTGCACAGGCGGCGTGATGTGCCAGAGGATGCCCACAGTGCGAAGTGCAGAGCTTCGGGGAGAACCTGCATCTAGCCTTTATGCCTACTGGAAGCATTTGTTCAGGGGCAGGGATGAGGAGGAGAAGGCGCGGCAGGGGCAGGGACAGGGAGGAGGAGAAGGGGCGGCAGGGGCAGGGATGAGAAGGAGAATGGGCTGCAGGGAGAGGGATGAGGAGGAGAAGAGACGGCATGGAGAGGGATGAGGAGGAGAAGGGGCGACAGGGAGAGGGATGAGGAGGAGAAGGGGCGGCAGGGGCAGGGATGAGGAGGAGAAGGGGCGGCAGGGGCAGGGATGAGGAGGAGAAGGGGCGGCAGGGGCAGGGATGAGGAGGAGAAGGGGCGGCTGGGGCAGGGATGAGGAGGAGAAGGGGCGGCTGGGGCAGGGATGAGGAAAGTAAGCACAGAGATGGAAAGCACAAGTATCTCAAGCTCACAATGCCATGGACTTTTACAGACTCAGGACGCTGTGAAAGTAGCGCCCAATCAGAAAATGGATTTGCCCCAGTACTGGGATCTTCCCTGGGGCTCCTGGACCATTAGTTTTTATCCCCTTTACACAAGGCCAAGAGGAACTTGAGGCCAGGAGGGGCTCCATGAGATGGCGCCCCCTCACTGCAAGGGTTGGTCATAGTCACGTCAAGTCCTCAGGGTCTGTGTCACCTAACAGAACGTTTTGGAGTGACTGGGCCCCTGGGATTGCTGGGGAGACACCAGCAGGTGGCCTGGAGGCTGCCGGGCCACTGGCAGATGCTGCACGAGTAAGGACGTGAGGAGGCCTGGGGCGGTGGCAGGGCTTGGGGCGAGTGGGCAGAGGTGACAGGGCTTCTGCCTGTCCTGACAGCCCCAACCACCCTCACGGGACCAGAAGAGGTGTGGGGAGCGTGGGCTCTGGGGCTGTGTAGGGCAGGGCCGAGCCACCAGAGAGACTTGTTCAGGGTTGTGGACACAAACCAGAGGAAGGAGACTTGGGAAAATGGATTTCAGGAAGTTTTACTGTGGATTATGATTACAATAATGATTAGAATTGCATTTTCATATACCATTGCAAGTCATATTTGAAGGTAAATGCCATAACTTCCATTGAGAAAGAAAGAGAATTTTATGTTTTCAAAGTTGATATTGGCATAATAATAACCCAAAGGTTCCTGGCAAATACTCAGATATCTATAGGGACTGATAGCAGAAGAAAGGTTGTTTCTGAAATAAATGAGGGATGGGCCACAGATTGCATGCGTGGGTGGAGCAGGCAGGCCGAGCATCTTTGAAAGCATGAGACAATGCATGACATCTACATGGCGCATGAGGAATGAGGATGCCCAAGAGCGTAGCTCTGGGCAGACACCTGGCTTCGATGCCAGCTTTGGTCTACGCAGCTCTGCGGCCGAGAGCAAGTTACCTGACCTCTCCGCGTGCACGCTGTCCAGCTCGTAGGCAGATTTAAGAGAAGTGGCCCTTGTGGGGCTGGCCACTTCTAAACTGGGTTCTAGCTATGACGACCTTAGAACAATGCCTGGCACACTCGGTATGTGAGCACTGCCACCCCCAGCCCGTGGGCTGGACGCAGGAGGAGATGCCACACAGGCAGGCGAGTTCCAGGTTTCTGGTTCTGGGTAGGACTCAGGAGCAGAGAGAGGTAGACGAGGGAAGATGTGGCGCAGAAGTGAGCTCAGCAACCCCTGCCCGAGGTCCGGCTGTGGAGGGAAAGATGGAAATCCCACAGGAGGTCAGGAGCAGAGTCCTGCTCCTGGTATTTTCGGACACAGCATGCCCACCAAGACAAAGTATTTTAGAGCAGCTGCTATCACAGAAAGCTCCTATTCTGGGCTCCTCTGTGGGCCAGGGTGAGGAGCGGGCTTGCTAAGGTCCGCGTGCGCCGCCCCTCTGCTTGGCGGTGCCTTCCGCGGCTCGCGGCCCCCAAGGCTGCCCGAGGGAGCAGAGGCCTCCCAGACGTGCTCCTCGATCCGGGGCTCTGGTTGCTCTGACTTTGTAAACACTGTCGCATAATAAGGAGGGTCTAGAAGCAACAAGCTTGTTCAGCCTTGCAAGGTCTGGTTTTTTTGAATTCTCTTGATTTCCTTTTAGTTACACTTGCATACTGGAAACTATTTCCTGATCTCCCATCTTTCTAAAATGACTCGCCAAATGCATTCGTCAGTATACAACACACACTGCTCACATTGTTTTTCAAACTCTTCCTTTCAGGCTGTGTTTGCGGGGCCTGTCTGCCAACAGCGCCTGCAGGACACAGCAGGAGCTCTGTGCCCATCCGGAGCCAAGGCTTTCAGCGCTCAGTCTGTGGACGAGAATCACTGCGCCCTCCGGCGTGGGGCGCCGGACGAGCTGTTGCCCCACGGTTGAATAGCTTCCCAAGTTGCCCAGCCACGTCCAAGGCCGTGGAGGGCTGAGCGCAGCAGGGAGGCGGGAGGCAGCCAAGTGCTTGGGCGGACGGCGGAGGACCCACGCGGCGCAGCTGGCAAAAAATCGTCACAGCAGGGACTTTAGATGGTGTCTTTGGTTGTGGAGACAGGAAAGCCCATGTGATGGGTCAGGTTCCCCTAGGATTTGCCATAAGGGAGAGAATTAAATGACACCCTAGAACACTAGGGTTCATTAAAATACAAAACCCTGTATTTCCATTTTATTGTCAATGAAATGGGTATAAATATCTTCTTTATGGGAGCCGTCGCCAAGCTCCCACTTTCGCCCCTGTGAGGGGAGAGCTCGGGTCTGCCTGCAGGTGCGTGTGGCTGACGGGAGATCACAGAGGGGACAGCGCGGGATTCTCGGCTGGCGTGTGCGGGAGCGGGGCCGAGACGGCACTTCAGCTTCCTGGCTTCCTCCTCTCCCCTCAGCTGCGCCTGCGCAGTTGCGGCTGCGTCCCCCACACCCAACCGCGGGGCGGGGCTTGCTGTCTCTCCGCAGCCGCAGCGTGCCTCTCTAGCCAGCAGGTGGGCACACTTCTCGTGGCCCAGACCTTCTACGCTGCGCCCCGGCTGCGCCCCGGCTGCGCCCCGGCTGTGGGCCCCGCTGCGTCCCGGCTGCGCCCCGGCTGCGGGCCCGGCTGCGCCCCGGCTGCGCCCCGGCTGTGGGCCCCGCTGCGTCCCGGCTGCGCCCCGGCTGCGTCCCGGCTGCGCCCCGGCTGCGCCCCGGCTGCGGGCCCGGCTGCGCCCCGGCTGCGCCCCGGCTGTGGGCCCCGCTGCGTCCCGGCTGCGCCCCGGCTGTGGGCCCCGCTGCGTCCCGGCTGCGCCCCGGCTGTGGGCCCCGGCTGCGCCCCGGCTGCGCCCCGGCTGTGGGCCCGGCTGCGCCCCGGCTGCGGGCCCGGCTGCGTCCCGGCTGCGCCCCGGCTGTGGGCCCCGCTGCGTCCCGGCTGCGCCCCGGCTGTGGGCCCCGCTGCGTCCCGGCTGCGCCCCGGCTGCGGGCCCGGCTGCGCCCCGGCTGCGGGCCCCGCTGCGTCCCGCACCACGCGCTGCGAGCGGGAGGGAAGCTGCCTGCAGAGCCTGTGCCAGGCCTGCCCAGCCACGGGAGCTGCCCACTGCGTCAACGTCCCTGCCCTCCAGGGACAGACGCGCCGCTTGGATTTGCTCAGCGATGCTCTATATCTGTAGCAAGCTCTTTGCACGTTAGCTCCTCGCATCCTCCGCACTCCGCACTCCGCCAGGCTGCTGAGCCCTTTCGCAGAGGAGGAACCCGAGGCTCATCTGCGGGACAGCTCACCCAGCGTCACAGCCCGCGGAGACTGCTTGTCTTGGGACGAGGCTGTAGATTTACTTAACGTTGTTAAGGAGTGTAGATATGTGTTCTCAAAACTTATAGTCCCCCTGTAGAAGTCTGAGTTGCTGTCCTAGTAGGAAATGCCCAGGATTCCTGCCCCCGCAGCTCATGTGACGCCGTGTTTAATGGGCGGCTGCGTGCTCACGTGCTGTCTCTGAGCGAGCGGGCGCCCGTACCCGGCCAGCGCCCAGACACCAGCTGCAGCCAGGCGCACTGTGAGCTCGCCGTACACACAGCCTGTCCCTCGGTGCCATCTTGTCAACCGTCTCCCCCTCCCACATCGGGAGGCACAGCCCTGGCTGAACCAGAATGTTCTGGATGTTCTGGGATCAGTGACCTTGGAGGAGGTGGCTGTGGATGTCACCCAGGAAGAGGGGCCCTGCTGGACCCAGCCCCGAGGAAGCTGCACGGGACTGGCGGGAGCACAGCAGGCCCTGGCCGGGGTGTGTCACAGGCGCCCTCTCCTCCCTCGGCTCTCAGCCCCACTCTCAGAGCACCGACAGCGGCCCAAAGGGAATTTGTCAGCCTGCCTGCATCTAGCTTGTCACCCACTGGAACACGGTCCTCCCTGTCACAGCTTCATGCCTCTCCTGCTGCTCAATCTCCTACACCCACACGGTGCTGGGAACTCAGTGACTACTTGAATGGACACACAAGTGGACCCAATCTTTACTAAGTGGCAGTTCTGTTCTGAGGGCTGAGCTAGGGTTTGAGGCCACCACAGCGAAAGCGCCATAGTAGGCTTCTGCCTTGGCTCAGAACCCAGCTTGTGCTCGTGGAGTTGCACTTATGGGATTACTCATGGCCAGCCCGCTGTGGAAGCATTCAACCCTTCACTCTGCCTCCGAGCCTGGCTGCCCACCGGCAACAAGCGCCCTCTCGGCCTGGCGTGGGCGTCGGGTCCTTCAGGCTCCGTGAGGACCCTGGCGTGCTGGGTGCCGCGTGCTCCCCCTGCTGCCCTGCGATGCTCGCCGCGCCCTCAGGAGCCCGCCCTGGACCTAGGCCCCGCGCAGTGCTCGGCACAGAAGTCGAAACCCATGTGTTTTTGTCACGATCAGCAATCAGCTCTGCGGGGCAGACATGCCTTCCTGGCTGGAGCAAGGAGCAGGGCTGCGAGGGGAAGGCGCTCCCAGGAGCTGGGTGCAGGCCAGCTGCAGACAGGTGTGGCGGAAGGACCAGCTAGGGAGGGCAGGACCTTTCTCACGCCCTCACAGAGGTCTGGAAGGGAATGGTGTTTTCAGGAAAGTATGGAAAGCTACTGCTAAACAGTTCCTCAGATGTCCTTGTTCCTCACACATCAATTTCCCTTTCCATATGTTCATGTCCTCCTTGGTGTCAAAGGTTCACGTTGTGACCTTTACCCTGACCCCTGCACTTTCAGACTTGCCCTCCCCTTTTCTCCCCAACAGCCCAGTCCATTCTACTTTCCTCTCATGTTAATCCTGAAAATATTTTTAATTGTCAGCTTCCCGAAAGTGTTTCTCCCCACTGGTGTCCCAGAGTTCACACTGGCCCGTGGCAGCGACACCGGGGACAGACGTGGCGGCCCTTCCTGCCCCTCAACGTCTGGGTTGGCCCAGCCCTCGCTTGGGCCGTCTCGGGCAGGGAGAGCAGCCTCCCCGCGGTGGGAGCCAGGACGGCCCAGGGCTGCCCAGGGACCTGGACGGAGCTCGCGACCAGCACCCAGGCCCTGCGTCCCCAGCAGGCGGCCCGGCCACGCACCGGCACTGTGGGTGGAAGGAGACGGGGGTCGCCAGCGAGTGGCAGAAGGGTACCCCGCGGGGTTGCAGGGCCACCAGGTCCATGGTGGGGACTGAGGCTGGGGGACAGAGGCTCCCCGTGAGTCGGGCGGGCGCTGGGTCCGGGGAGCTCCCAGCAGCTGGGGGGAGGACTTCAGCCAGGGGAGAACTGAGATGAGGAAACAGTGAGGGGCAGAAGAGCGAGGCGAGGGCTGGGGTGGGAGCCGGGCACACTGTATGGGACAAACCCAGCTCAGAGGAAGTAAGGCAGGAGGTGGGGTGACAAGGGACATGGAGGTGAGGAGGCCCCAAGAGAGGAAGGGCTGAAGTCAGGCCAGAAAAAGAGATGGGCTGAACCATGGAAAGTGAGGCCCACAGGGCAAGAAATGGGTCCTAAGGGAGAAAAAGGGAGGAGGGAGACTCACCAAATCAGTCACACTATCTGGGGCTGGCACCGAGGGAGGGACCTGGGAACCTCATTCTGTGGCTACTAAGAAGTGCCCTCAGAGGTGAGCGCGACTCCACGCCCGTCAAGCATCCCTGAAATGAAGCTCCAGAGTGCCCAGGCCCGGCCTGTCCAGGGCTGGGGCCCTGTCACGTCTTCCATGTCCCTCCTTTGCTTTCTGTCTTCCTGTACCACAGGCTGAGTGGGACGGAGGATCGTGAGGTTCTGCCCCTGGGGCAGCCCTGTGTAATCCCCTCCGCAAGGGTGGCTTGGACCTCTGACCATATTGGGATATGCCCCTAACTAGGTGATGTTATTGCAAAGTTAAGGGGATTCGAAGATGTAGTTCCAGTCCCTAATCAGTCAACTATAAGGTTGTCAAAGGGAGATTTTCCAGGTGGGCCTGACCTGATCGATGAGCCCTTTCCAAGACGGGCCAGAGAGGAGCAGCTTGTGCAGCAGGGACAGTTTCATGGTGGCCCTAGGAGGCCTTCTGGGCTGTGGTGAGGCACCTGGCAGGTGTGTTAAGCTGCTGAGTATGGGGTAACTTGTCACAGCAGTGGAAAGCTAATACGGGTGTCTAGTCCTCCTCTCCCTACCCAGTCCTGGGTCTACCTGTTCCTGAGTCCTTGCCAGCAAATTGTCACCCTGCACATCCTGGGACAGCCCTGGTCTGGGGCTTTTCCTCATCCCAGGGGGCTGGAGATGGTTTTATATGATAGTGGCTGACACTGTCATTATCTGACCTCTGTTGAGCACTAACTAGATGCCGGTTACTGTGCAAAGTGTTAACACCCATGACCACATCTTGCTTTCACAACAGCCTCATAAAGGGGTGTAGCTAGGAGATCTACAGCCTTCCTGTTCAACCTCACCTAGACATGAGGAATCCCAGGCTCGGAGGTGAAGAGCAAGGTTCCAGAGCACTACATGGCACTGCCTTCAACTGTTAACGGCAGTCTGTGCCTAAAGCCCCTCTTGAGAGGCAGTTAAAATTCTTTTTTAAATTTTTTTTGCCTCAGGTGTCACTCTGTCACCCATCTGGAGTTCAGTGGCTCAATCACAGCTCGCTGAAGCCTGGAACTCCTGGGCCCAGGTGATCCTCCCACCTCAGTCTCCTTAGTAGCTGGGACTACAGGCACGTGCCATTATGCCTGGCTGATTTTTTTTATTATTTTTTGTAGAAACAGAGTTTTCACTATGTTGCTCAGGCTGGTCTTGAACTCCTGCCTCAGGTGATCCTCCTGTCTTAGCAACCCAGCTGCTGGGATTACAGGCATGAGCCACCATACCCGGCCCAGAATTCGGCTTTTCAAAAGCTTAGTCTCCAGATATTATTAATGATCTTTGGGGGCTGAAGTGTCCTTAAACTCTAGTCAGAGTTAAGTAAAATGTTGTAGATTCTGTTGTCAGATCACAGTCCGCTCTGGCTTCTTAGTGGACTCTTGCCAAATAATGACAAGACACACGGATAGCAAAGCAAGCAAGAGGCAAAGTTTATTGAGCGAAAGTAAGATACATTTGCCACAGACAGCAAATGGGCCCCTGTCATTACAGGAGGCCCTGACTGCTAACTAAAGTTTCATTTTATATTGTCTGGGTTGGACTCTCCCGGCAGGCATGGCTCATGCGTCACCTTGGTGGACAGCTGTTAGTTATATGACCTAAGTCTTACTGCACATGTGGATTTCCACGAGCCACTCTGAAAACTCACTGGTGGCAGGTGGGCAAAACTACAATGCAGATTTATGTGAATGACATGATAATTGGCCTGAGGTTACTTTTACACATCTTCTAGACCCTACTGCATCTGCATTGGTTGGCTTTCTGGGAATTCCTTCTTCTGGGAATCACTGGGGCACTTTTGTGGCTGTGCGCTCAGTTCTGACTGGCAGTGCCCTCCTCCTTCCTCCTGCCCCGTTATCTGAAGTTGGTGCTTGCCCCGCCTCCATCCCCAGGAGAGTCGGAGGCACTCGATGTCTACCTAACACAGTGAATTTAGGCATTTTGAAAGGAAAAGTAATGTTATGTTGCAAAAGGAGTTTAGAGTCTCTGTAGGTTATAACTATAATATAGTTCTAAATATTCAGTGTGATGAAATAGTCATTGTACCTGTTGTATCCACTTAACTATTAAAGCCGATAATTTATTATCTCATGTACAGTGTTAAGATAATGAGTAAATTGTTAATAAAATTTGGCTGCTATTACTGGGAAGCATCATGGCATTTTATACATCATCTTTTTTTGCATAGAATGAAATCAAGGCTGAGAAAGGTTTACAGCTACTCCATTTGAGCTGTATTGCTGGGAATGGAGTTCATTTGTTGTGTATAAAGGGAAGATAAGTATGTGGCCTTCGTGAAGACAGCACTTGACTGTATGCAGATGTCACAAACACCCTGCCATTCCTATAAACTGAATCAATTTTTAATATGATTTTGAGACAACAAATTTATAAACATGTGTCAAACAGAATGTAGCCAGTAGAACAGTGATTAGATTTGGCATGTCTTGAGATTACTCTTTCATGTTTACTGGAAAAATTGGGGAAATCATTGTGTTTTTTGCTTGTTCAAATTCTTTATCCATGTATTGGAATTTTGTAGTAATTACTTAGATGATGTGTTTAACGTAAGTTACAGAACTGTCTATTAAATGTGCTATGTTCATTACCTACCCATTATAAGATACTAGATTTTTCTCTATGTCTTTGCCCTTCTTTAAGACATATTATTACTTTTTAGAACATTTATGAAAATATGTGGCAGAAGGAGAAGAAATGAACCCAATTTTTTTCATTACTTATCCCTTTTGCTCTACATTGTGGCTTAAGTAGGGTTGATGATATTGGTGAAAGTCAAGGCTGAGATATTTATAAATTCTGTTTTGTTTTTTGTTTTTTGGCGACAGGTTGGGGGGGTGCTATGTTGCCCAGGCTGGTCTCAAACTCCTGAGCCCAAGAGATCCTCTGGTTTCAACCTCCCAAGCAGCTGGGACTACAGGCATGAGCTGCTGCACCTGGCCACATGAATTTTCATTGTTATATATTTTACTTCTGATATATGTGAACCTATATAATTTAATTATTCAGATAATATTATAAATTTTCTGCTTAATATTAAATAATAAATGCCTTTCATCTGTGACTATCAAATCTTTAAATGTTGCACATTTACACTGTGGCAAAAATGATGTGATTAAGGCTAAGGCTTTCTAAAGCAGAATGAGGAGCTGGCTGGAGTGTTGCACTCACACCTGCTAAAGGCCCTGCTGCAGACTGCTCCAGCAGACCTGGGCAAACAACTGAGGTCAGTGTCCAGCAGCCATCAGCATCTCTGAGCTGGGAGAACCCTCATCAACCTATCAAATGGGCTGTGACTTAGGATTTCTGCCCAGCCAATGGCAGCCTCCGAAAACGCCTTTTTGTGGCAATGCCTTATGAAAACTGTCTCCTGTGATATGTAGGGACACTATTCAAGGCCGCCCTGATTCATTGCACCTGAATTGCAGCTCTTTGTTTCCCAAACAAATGCTATGTCCTTTGACCTCTGTGTCAATCTATTTAGTTAACCACACAATATCTACTTAACTTTGTTAGTATCTATTACTGATAATGCTGGTCCTGAAAGGTCTGATTATGTAAAAAATAAATAAGTAAACAGTATTAATAATGCTGGGCCTTTCATTGCTTCATAAAATTTTTAACCTTAGGCAAGAAAATACAAAATTTGATAGGTTCTTACAAAATATTAATATTTTAAACAACTCAAACAAGAAAAATTCAAAGTTAATGATAAGTTAGTGATTTGCCTGAATATGACTTGAAAATTGAAAAGCAATTTGTTCTACCTGAGAACGGTGTTGACTCAAAATCCATTTCTGATGACTCTAAACCCAGCG
This sequence comes from Mirza zaza, assembly GCA_008750895.1. Classification (NCBI taxonomy): domain Eukaryota; kingdom Metazoa; phylum Chordata; class Mammalia; order Primates; family Cheirogaleidae; genus Mirza; species Mirza zaza. The sequence goes on from VSMD01058778.1 coordinate 20,946, forward strand.
AATGAGCATACATCCTCTACACCTGTAACTAAGGGTTCAGCTCAACCAGCTACATCCGGACAATCACAGACACAGGATACAGTGCTGGAAGAAGGAAAAAAGCACCAACACTAAAGCAGGTTTCAGGATCCAGAGTGTACAAGCAAATGTCCTCCCTCGCAGGGCATCCCTGCAGGGGCCAGTGTCCCTGATGAGGACACCTCCCAGGAGGATGAGCCGTGGCAGGAAATACCCCAGACACAGATTCTCTAGGGACCCCAGTGATTCCATAAGCACTGAGGAGCCACCACCAGAGAAGTCAGCTGTCGGGTCTGTTGTGAAATCTCATCACATAACCACTATGACAACAGGCAAACTAAGAATCTGTGACGTCCTTAAAGTCAATGGAATTCAGCAGCCATATCCAACAGTGACACTAAAATACGCCTAACATGAGTTAGGAGCAACCTTCTGTGGATAAAGGAGACTTCATCCCTGTCCACCTGTGTGAGTGGCTGGGTTTACATGTAACTTGGATGTCTATTCATGTTGTCACAAAAATCTATGGCAAATGATTTAGTGATCCCAGAAATTCAGTATTGAATGCTTTCTGTGTTACATTAATTTTAATTATACATACATAGAAGAGAAAAAATAAAAATCTACATGTTTGATCATTGCTAAAAAAAAATAAACGTTTTTTCCCCTGTGAGTTATAACTTTGATTTCCTCTTAGTTTTTCTGTTGATTAATTCTCAAACTTTTAATTCTCAAAATTTGATGTTTCTCTCTCAGTGTCTTTGGTCATAAAATAAGGATATAACCAACTCCTGTTTAAGGAGGTACAGGGCTGAGGTGAGAGATCTAGCATACAGGTGGGTTTGGTTTTCTCGTTTTTTCAGTCTTTGGCAACATTTTTCTTGTGATGTCAAAAGTAATGAATTCCCCAGCTAGGGGGTTCAGACATGGGCCATTCTAATCCACCAAAATGTTGGGGAAGAAATTATTTGCATGTGGATGATACCTGTCACCCACGGCAAGGAGCAAAGGGTGGATCGCAGTTGTAGGAGTCCAGTTTCATGTGCAACTGGAGAGACGCCAAGCACCAACCAGAGTCACCTCCACCCAGGGTCACCATGAAGGTTGGTGTGGCTATGGGGTGTGGGGTCAAGGGTGGCCAGGCTGCTGGGGAGGACACAAGTCCTGCTTAGGGTGTCCATCACCCCTTCAAGGAGTGGCACAGCCTGGGGCATGTGGTCCCTCCTGCTCGGGCCCCGTCTCCCCAGCCTGCCCTGCGGTGCTTCCAAGATGATTCTTCCCTCTCTGTTTTGGGACCTTTGGGCTCTGATCCTACCCACTTCCCTAGTTCCCTCCTTTTCCTGGCCCACCTTGGCTTCCCTCCTGGTCCTCCCCACCCAGTCCACTCCTTTGTTCCCATCCCTCCCTTCCTTTCCTCGCTCAACTCCCCCATAAACTCACTTCTGATCCCCCTGTCCATGGCCCCTGCCTCAGTTTATTTCCCCTCCGCCATCTGTCCCACTGGCCCCACCTCTCATGCCCCCTCCCCTCCTCTCTGGGCTCTTCTCCTCCTTTCTTTCTGCCTCAGTTTACCTCTCCACCTGCCCTCTCCTGCAGTGGCCGTTCCTCCTACATGTCCTCTCCCTCCATCTCCTGCCCTCCTCGCCCCTATTGGCTTTTTGTCCCCTCATCCCCCTCTCCTCCCTCTTTCCCCTGCTCCCACATCCGGGTTCCCTTTCTGACCTCCCTCTCCTCTGATTGATTTCTTCCTCTTCTTCCCTCAATCCCCAGCCTCGCTCTCTGCACCTGCCCTGTTCCGCCTTCCCTCCCCCAGCTCCTGGATGAGGTCTCCTCCTCTACCTTCTCCCTGCTCAGGTCACCGCAGCTCAATGCCCTCCTTCCTGTGCCTGTCCACGCCTCGCCGCCCACCCTCCCTGCACCCCAGCCCACTCCTCCCTCTGGCCCTCCCGTTCTGTGCGGGGGTCTCCCTCACCTTTCCCAGTCCTGCAACTGCAGCTTTCCCCGACTCCACAGCACAGGGCAGGAGGGCAGACGGTCACCTTCCTGAAGGCTCCTCCAGGCAGCTCCCTCCAGGGTCCCATCCCTGCCTGGGGGTGAGCCCACAAGGGCCTCCTGCCTGCCTTGCCAGGCTCCCCAGAGGCCTCGGCCCCTGGGCTAGGGGGTTGTGGGGGACAGGGTCTGAACACCCAGTCTGAGCCTTGGGGCACTGCCCAGCCCTTGCCTGGGCCCCTGGGCAGCTGCCTGGAGCCGGAAAGACAGGCGGGTCCACCCCTGCCTGCAGGAGGCTCCCAGAGCCTCTGACGTGGGCCAGGTGAGTGGGCAGGTGTCCACCCCACAGCCATGCCCACACCTCTAGGCCAGTCCTGAGTGATGCACCACCCATCCTCCCCAGTGGGTGCAGGCTGGGCCCCTGAGCTAGATCTCAGGCAACATGAAACCCCCCAACTTATCAGCCCCAGCTAAGCCCCCTCACCATTAACCTAGTGCAGAACCCCACAGCAATGTGAAAGTTCTCACATGGGGTCTCCCGCGTGGTCCCCCAGGGCTGGACGATGCATTGGCCTCACCGACTCCCACACCTCCCCTTGAAGCAGCAAACCTAAGCCTCAGGGGAGAGGCTCCGCAGGTGTCAGCCAGGCTCCCCAAGAAGGCAGAGTCCCAAAGCCTTGGGCTCTCTCCACCCATTAAATGAGCACATGCCCAGGGAGGCTGAGACACCCTCACAGCCAGGGAGGACAAACGTCAAGTCCTGTTGAGGATGACAAGTGTCCACCTCAGGGCCTTGTACCTTGAGGGACAGATGGGGCTGAGGCCGGCAGGTTCATGGGGTGTCAACAGTGGTGAACAGAGGAACAAGCCAGAGGTTGGGTCCAGAGCCCGGGGGACAGTCCCTGTGGGTTCTAATCCTCCTGTTACCACTTCTGTGACCTTGTCATTGAACTCTTTGGGCCTCAGTTTCCTCACCTGCAAAGTGGACATAAGAATAGTACCATCATTTTAGAGTTGTTCTGAATATTAATGAATATACATGTCCTTGTTATAGGTAGTTAGCATTTCATGAGTGTTTGGAAATATTAATAAGAGGCTCTATAATATTTTATGAACTAACTGGAGATTTAGGTTCAACACTCTTCATGATCTCATTTTTATATTGAAATGTTTCATAACTACTTTACGAAATAATCTTGGGTCACATCACGGGCTAATTGTTAGTCTGCACAGGCAGCGTGCAACCTCCCGCTGCCCTGTTTGATTTCCGCCAAAGCAGCCCAGCGCCCCCTGCTGACGGCCGCTTGCTGCTCTGCCCTCCCAGCCCTGGATGGGGGCCTGCGCGGAGGAGGTCCATGGCCTGACGCGCCGCGGGTCCCCCGTGCGCCAGGCATAGACCTGTGCCAAGAGGCAACGATAAAGCAGGGTGGTGGCTCCCGGCAGTGATCACCTGGGTCACTTCATTCTGCGCCTGAAGAACCAAAGACACTTGGAGTTAATGATACCAAGACAAAAAGGCGACATGGTATGTGTGTGCTGGTTTTTAACCTTACTTCAAAGACCCTAAGGGACGCTTGTTCACACACAAATCAGTGCCCACATCCGCAATCACCTCCCTCATCTCCACCTCCCTCCGCAGCTCCTGGCCGGCCCCAGCTGTCCCTCACTAGGGTTGACTTGGTACAGCTGCCACCCTTTTCCTTCCTCCTCCCCTTTCTCACCCGCCCCCCCAGCCTGTGTCTTCCAGCCAAGCTGGCCTCTCGCAGAGTGCGGCCCCCTCTCCTGACAGCGCCAGAGCCATCTGCCCCCCAACTCTCTCCTCACACCCTGACCCTGGACTCAAGTGTCCCCCGGGCAGCTCACCTGGTGTCCTCCCTCCAGCCCCCTCGTTACAACCCCTCCCCTCAGATCACGCATGGGCTCCACCTCCCACGCTCTGCCAGCCTCCGCCTCCCAGCGCGCCTCAGCCCCACCCTCCCTAGGCACCACCTTGGGGCCCCATTGAGGCACAGCACCCCTGTCCCCACGCAGGCTCACGGCACCTCAATCCACCCCTCTCGTGGGCTTCCTCACTCAGCACAACCCTGCCGCCCCGCTCACCCTCCAGGACTCCTTGCCCACGCGCCGTGCCCAGCCGGCTCTCGCTCCATCCCTCCAGTGTCTGTCTCCAACCCAAGCCCCCAAGGCCTATGGTGTCACCCTCGGAAGTCATTTGGAGACCCAAGGCCCTGCCCATTGGGGATTGCCATGCTCTTTCCTGTAGGAGTGGACAGGGGACACTATAATGTCCCAGTCATGGTCTGAATCTTTGGAGCGCCGTCCAGGCTGCAGGCTGCACTCTGCCAGGTCACCCACCCAGGACCACTGGACAGCCACTCTGCTCACAGCCACAGGCTGGCCCTTGGCCACTGTCCCCCCACTGAGATGGGCCAGGGAAGGTGTAAGCTCAGCCTGCGACTCCTCCCTCCCTGCTCCTCTCTGGGGCCTGTCCTGACGCATGCGACACCGAGTGCTCCAGACAGGGCCACGCCTGAGTCTGTCCCTGGGACGCAGGGGGGGGTCCCAACATGTGATGGTTCTCAAGCACCTGGATGGATATCTGGTACATCGCAGTCATGATCAAATCAATCCCATGTGCCCCGGGGACAGAGACCCCCAATGGAGTCTCAGAGGGAAAAGAGCCACCAAGGGGATCCCCACACCCAGTCCAAGCGCTTCCGAGCGACGCCGCATCCTGCATGTGTGACACTGGAGTGGCACAGCCGAGACAGGAAATCAGACCTGACACCTGAGCAGCCTCGGGTCTTTGGGGGACGCAGGTAGGTGGCGCAGGAGAAGCGGCAGCAGGGAGTTTCGTTCTGGCCGAGGTGGGGCAGCAAAAGGGGGCTGGTCTCCACACGCCAGCAGAGAAAGGGCTTCCTGCGGGAAATGGATAGGAGAACCGGCTGCCTGCCTCTGCAGCAGGGGGACCACCCCCGCGCCACTGCTGTGCTGTGGCACCACGCCGCGCCTGGGAGGTCTCACCGGCCTCTGCTGCTCTCCCGAGAGGCGGAAGCTTCGCGGCCGGGCGGACGCGCACTTGAGGAGTCTAATCTACACACATCGGCTTGGGGCTGTCCCTCCCTTACAGACATGGCCATTTAAAAATATTTTATTTTGAGGCAATCACAGAACTCACTGGGAAACTGCGACAGCAGTATGTAACAGAGCCCTGGTCTCTGGCTCGGATCCCCACGGTCACAGTTCCGCCACATCGTCCTCCCACGGCTGCGACGCCTCTCCTTGGCCGCTGGCCAGCCTCCACGGACAGCGCCAGGGGGCAGGTAGGACCACAGACTCCTTCTGTTTCTCCAGACCCTCAGGCTTCCACGCTGTCAGGCCAAATTCTCTGCCCGCCCGCCGCTGCTTTCACTGCCCAAGTGTGGCCGGCCGCGGTCCGCCAGCCCGGCACGCACCGGCGCCCAGCGCGGGCCTGCCGCGAAGCCACCTGCGCGGTGAGAGCGTGGTTGGCACCTGGCGAGCACACCTTCAAGACTGCAGAGAAGATGGCTGGCTGTGCGTTCAGAGTCGCGCGCACGGTCACATTTAATGTATTAACATACGTGCTGGTGAGTTCCAGCCAGAGGCCACCAGAAGCACACCTGTAGCTGGAGAAAACCCGATTGTTCGCTCCATCCCGCAGGAGCGCACGGTGGACTCTCGCGCACGTCGCCGCCATGGGGTGGGCTGCGGGGACAGGACCCTCGCTCCGGGCGGGCGCTCCGGACAGCAGAGCAAGGCTGCGGCCGCGATCTTCATAAACCTTACCCCGGAGGTCGAGGTCGGAGCGGAGCGCAACGGGCTGCGACCCAGAAGGGCGCGGTCGCGGCCCGGAGACGCCCCCGCGCTCGGACGCGGTCGCACAGCGGCCTTGTTTCCCGCGGTCTTGCCCGAGGCCGGTTGGCCCACGGGATGGTTTACGTCGGCGGCAGAACCCCGCCGCCTCTGGGGCTGCCAGGGGCGCTGGAGGCAGCCGGGCCCGCCGAGGGCCTCGGCATCTGCTCTGCACTCTGGGCGGGGGTCAAAGGAGGAGGAAAACGAAAGTGTGTCTGAAGACGCCGGAACCGCAAGGGGCAGACCGGGCTGGCCGCACCCAGGTCCTGCTGGGTCAGCCGGAGCCCGCCCCCTTCCCCCCTCCCCACTGATCCCATCCCCGCCGCTGCATGCCCCTCCCCTCTGTCCCCGTGCCCCGCCCCCTCTGTCCCCGTGCCCCGCCCCCTCTGCACCCGGGCCCCGCCCCCTCTGCACCCGGGCCCCGCCCCCTCTGCACCCGCGCCCCGCCGCCCCCTCGCCCCCGCGCCCCGCCGCCCCCTCGCCCCCCGCGCCCCCCGTGCTCCCTCTGCCCCCGCGACCCCTCCAGCAGGTGCCGCCCTCTAGGGCGGGCGGGGTGGGACGCCGTGGAGAACGTTCCAGTGGTCGGTGAAACCGAGAGAAAGAAGATGTTTCTATGAGATATAGTGCTAGGAAAAGCACTCTGCATGAAACATTCATGGCACTGGAAAAAGCAGTTGAAATAAAGTAAGTTTGGTTCTGCTCTGAAGATAAAAGGGTGGGCAGCGCGGGAGTCCCGCGCGGAGCGGGGGCGCCCTGAGGGACGCGCAACTTCTGCTTGGCGCCGGCTCGGGCCTTCTGCGCCTGGCGAGGGCGCAGCTTCTTCCTCCTTCCCGGACTGGCCTGGCGAGCTCTTCCGCCCGCTAAGTAGAAGAATGACCAGAAGGAGGTGAGTCCTCACTACAGTGGACGCCCCCTCTAGTGTGCAGCCAGGACACGGCGCCTTCTGTCACCACTATTAAATTAGAATGGTCCTTCTGCAGAGGCCAGCCTGGTGGCTCCCACCTAGCACTTTGGGAGGCTGAGGTGAGAGGATCCCTTGGGCCCGGGAGTTCCAGACCAGCCTGAACAACATAGTGCCTGCAACATGCGAGACCCCCATCTCTACAAAAGATTAATAAAAATTTATCCTGGTGTGGGGGGACGTGTTTGAAGTCCCAAATACTCGGGAGGCTGAGGCAGGAGGATCGCTTGAGCCCCCAGGAGTTACAGGTTGCGGTGAGCTACGATGCTGCCACTGCACTTTAGCCTAGGCAACAGAGTGAAAAAAAGAAAGTATGTCTTAGTCAAAAAGCAATAGATCGGAGGAGGGAATCAAGATGGCGGACGAGAAACACCACCAGGCAGAGTGTCTCGGCAGAAATGAGAGATTCTAGCAGAAATTAGAACCAAGAAGACGAGCATACAGCGGACAAGGGTCGGAAGGAGGGGTACCTGAGACCACGGGAGACTCCACGGGAGGAGGTTGCGGAGGAGAGCTGGAAGCTGAGACCAGAGCAGCCTGGAGACCAGCAGGAAGGGTAGGTGGATCGGTCAACTTTCCCCTCCCCTGCATCTCGGACTGCTGGTGGCTCCCCAGCGGGTGGAGAGATCAGCGGACACTAGCCCAGAGACGGCCGCCGCCAGTGAGCCGTAAGCCAGTAGCAGACACTGCACCAGGCTCCTGACTCCCGCAGGGCACCTCCGTGTGCACAGACCCGAGCCGCGCGGCAGGCGCCATATCGCCTCCTCCTCCCCTCCCCCGGCCCTATCCGCGGCTGCCCAGACACACAATACAGCCACCAGCCAGAGGCACCTCCAGGGAACCGGACCTTCCCTTCTGGGGCCCTACAGCTGACTGAGGGGAACTCAGACTGTGAGCTCCTACCCGCCAGCCCTCCCAGGTGCTGCTGGCATGGTGATCCCAGGAGAACGGGGCAGACCCTGAGGC
>VSMD01058779.1:0-188901 GCA_008750895.1 Mirza zaza
AATGTCCAGAACTGTAGCTATACTTGGACATTGATATTTTTGTAGTACTCCAGTACTGAAACTACTTAGGATATAATTTTGTAAAAACTATGCCCTAACATAGCAATTATTTCTTTAACTACTTTAAGTACCATTTAAATACATTCAAAAGTCAGTCTTTGCTATTTTCTTCTCTAAAACATATTTTCTTTGACAGATTTAAAATTATGTTTTCATAAGAAGTTTTTGTTAAAAGCGTAGTGCAAAATTCAGAGACTGACAGAGATGTGGCTCCTAAATCATGTCTGCTTACATGTTTTTTATTTTATTTTTTTCTCCTTTTAAGGTGGTTTTGAGTAAATGGAAACATTCAAGCTAGTAAAATCGAGGTCTGTGCTGAGGATAGATAATCAAACATAATAGGAGCTGGGAATAGACTCTAGGTTTTATAAGTTAATATCAGCAACACCAACTCGAAATCAGTCAATAGGAAATTATAAAATTTCACTGACAACATTTTGTCAGTCACTCATTCACCAGAATTTAATGTCTGCTTAAATTGTTATAATTTTGCTATTATATGCAGTATTGCAAACCATATTTTGGTATATGAAAGAATATTTTTGTAAGTATAACCCTATTGCAAATTACTACATGTGAAATCAATTGTTTATTGCAATTTCAATTTTATCCATATAATCAATTCTGCCCCTGAAGACATTCCAGGTTGCAATGAATTTACTCACTAACTCTGTCTCTTCCTATCTCTGTTTTCCCTCTTAACAGATATTGATAGTTGAAAAGGTGAGATCTTGTTTGTATTTTCATTTCTTGAATTATGAGAGGTTATATGTATTTCTTAGTATTTATCAAATATTAATATCTCTAATTGCTTTGCTATTTTCCTCTAAATTGCTGGCATAGCATTTCATTATTTTGAGAACGATGCATTCAATTCACTTAATGTTGTCTACAACTGACCACTTACTGCAAGAACTAGTAAGATCTACTGCCTTTTGACAGCACTCCTTGCTATTGATTTCAAAAGTCTGCTTCAGCTAAAGTCAATTGACATTTATATCTCTAATTTAGCAGGGATGAAATTTTAAGGAGCTTATTGCTCTGCCCTGAGGGACAGCAGCATCACATAACATATAAGGCTTGGATCTGAAGGTAGAAGGAAAGAAAATGCATGTAAAAATAGCAGTTCTTTTTTTTCATATACCAATTTAGCTGCAAAATAGACTACACTGGTTTTATTGGACTACAGACAAACGCAAGTTTTAGTGAATGGATTTGTAAACAGATATCATCTGGTTGGATTCAGCTGTTAATAAGCATAATGAAAAAAAGAATTATCAAATTGAGCATGATTAAACTGAGGAAATAAGCCTTTTATGACTCTAAATGTTTTCTTTAGAATCTAGATAAGAACAAAACTTCCATGAATTCACTGATATCTGTGCCTAAACAATGATAATAAAAGTAGTAACTAGCATGATTCAGTATTATTGTCTCAATAATAATGCTATTCATGTTATTAAATTTGGATGGTTCATCTCTATCTTTATGCTGCACCAATATTGCTATCATATTGGAAGATACATTCAATTTCCTGTTCAATATTGCTGCAAACCTATTTGAGGATATGTTACACAATCTACAATCCTGCTCTTTTGATAGATTTCATTATTAATTTTCTTGAATATTGATTAAATTAAATCATTGACTTTTGTTTCACTTTATTCAGTCTACTTATTTTTTATCAATGTAATCATTTGGGATAGGTTTAAGCCTAATTTATAACAGATTCCTATTTTAACATTGTTTTCTATTTATATTTGGTCTGATATTTAAAACTCATCTTATTAAGTTTCCAGTAACCATTTTAGTATATATATGTTTTGAAGACTAATATGAAACAGCTACCTTTGAACAGTTTTGTATCCATCAGGTAATGAGTACTTATTAAATCAATTAAAAGCTCAGGAAATATTTGCTGATATCTACACTACTAAATAAACTGAGAATATAAAAGTATTTACCAATAACTTTTTATGTTTTCTCAGTTATTTATACATCTTTTTGAAAAGTTGGATATAAGACTTTATAAATGTTATGAAATTCCATTTTCTTTACAACACTCATTTAATTATCTTTAAATGGAGGCAATCTCACAATTTGAGATGTACGAGAAAAGTTTAAATTTGTGTTATCAACCTACCTTTTATGTACAGTAAAACAATCTTTGCGATAGAGCTTAAAGGTTCTACTTTATCAGATTTGAAGAAAATGAGAATGATAAACACTTATTTTGCCTTTAAACTCTGTACAAGCAGGCTGCCATGAAGGAGATAATGTTTAATTTGCTATAGATAAAGAAATATAACTAGAACACAAACATCATATACAATGACCTTGTTTTCTATGATGCAAGGAAATAAGTGATTATATATTTTTCAAGAAGATTAAAAGACAAATTTCAAGGTTTATGATGCACTGAGAACATTATTAATTTTCACCAAAGAAAATCACAGGATGTTTCATAACTACTTATATTATTAAAAGTTTTAGTTATAAAATTATGAAACAAAAAAAGTCTCCTCTCCTTAGTCACTATTAATCATTTTAAAAGTATACATAGATATGTTTAAAATTAAAATGTATAAAGATGCATGAAATGAAAAGGAAAATTCCATGTTTGCTTCCACGAGTCTCCATCCCCCTTGTCAAATGTACTCACTGTGAAGAATTTTTACATTCCACCAAAATAAATTAAAAATAAAATCAGTTCACATCTTTTTGATATGAACATATATATTTTTATACAGTTCATTTTTAGTATAAAATACACTATACTTTAAACATTCTTTCATTTATTGTTTTTTTTTCATAATGATACATCATGGATATATTTTCGTATCATCACAAAAAAAGATCTAATCTCTCACTGTAAATAACTGAATTATATGTACACACACTCATTCACCAGAATTTATTTAATGTCTGCTTAAATTGTTATAATTTTGCTATTATATGCAGTATTGCAAACCATATTTTGGTATATGAAAGAATATTTTTGTAAGTATAACCCTATTGCAAATTACTACATGTGAAATCAATTGTTTATTGCAATTTCAATTTATATCCATATAATCAATTCTGCCCCTGAAGAGATTCCAGGTTGCAATGAATTTACTCACTAACTCTGTCTCTTCCTATCTCTGTTTTCCCTCTTAACAGATATTGATAGTTGAAAAGGTGAGATCTTGTTTGTATTTTCATTTCTTGAATTATGAGAGGTTATATGTATTTCTTAGTATTTATCAAATATTAATATCTCTAATTGCTTTGCTATTTTCCTCTAAATTGCTGGCATAGCTTTTCATTATTTTTCTATTTTTAATCTTGAATGAGACTTTACACATTAATAAAATGCAAAAAAATTTTGCCCCTTTTTTTCTTTTTGTTTTACTTCTTCCTTTCTTTGCTTACTGTTATTATTTTGTAAGAAATAACTTTGATTCCCCTTTGTGTTTTTTGGGCTTTGTGTCCTGTTTAAAAGTATATCCCCACTTTAAGATCATAAATATATCAACACATTTTTTTTTTTACCTAGATCAATATTGTTCCATAAAAATATGTTATGAACCACAATATATTATAAACATATTTTAAAATTTTTATTAGTTACATTAAAAAAGTAAAAAGAATTAAGCAATTTTTAGTGTCACTTTTAAAAAATAAAGTAGAAACTTTCTTCTCTACACTAATCTTAAATGCTATCTTCATTATGAAAAAACCTTTACACTTCTACGTCTATTTTTGGGTTTTATTTTCTGTTTCATTGAACTACTTGACTGTTTTTTTCCTGGATTTTGTTATTTCCTAATAAATCTAATGTAATTAATTTAAGTCTTCTTGTTTTTGTTTAAAGATCTGTTTATAATTGCGACTTAAAATGCTCTGAAGAAAGGAACTATTTTTCATGTTGGCTGACATTTCAACTTTAATTTTGTCAGAGTAAATAAAACTATAGTTAATAAAATATTAACTTTTTTCATATTTACTGAGCATTTTGGCTCTACTTCTTTATTTGTATTTTTTTTTTTTTTAGCTGTATGTTTCCCATTTACAGAAATCAGATTTTTCCTTAAATTCTTCAGTAGTAGACAATGCTGAATTAGAGTTATTTATCCTCTCCTACTGGTTATCTTATGATAAGCTTTTGATAAGCTTCTCAGTTGTGCTGCAGCTGAAGTGCTGTTTTACTTTGCCTCTCACTACCTAAAATATTTCTTATCAAAATTTAAAGATCATTTGCTATATAAAAATTGAGTGCAGAACACCATGCTTTATTTCTAATTCAATACTGCATTTCACATAACTTTTATCTTTAAGCTACTGGACATCCCTTGTGACTTTTGTAGATTCCTGCAGGGGCAATGCTAATACTATCATCCCTCCAGTGGAATCCAACATATTTGAGCTTGCCCTTGTTAAGAAGTGGAGCATCTTTCTTCAATTTCTTCCATTTTTCGATTATAATTCCTTCAGTCTCCATTGAGATTTTTGGATAAAGTGATTTAGGTGAAGAATAATTTAATCATTATTCTCTTTGACAGGCCTCAAAAGGAAGCAATTTTAGCTGTCTTTATATTCAACACAGTATGAATTCCACCAGGACAAATGCACTCTTCCAGGAGATACTCTGTAACTCCAAAACTTGTTTATGCCCTTGTGATCATGGGAGACCAATTTCTTCAAACTGACTTTATTTGTATAATGTAACTTACTTGAATCTTTGTCTTCTCGCTTTAAGACACCATTTTAATAGTGTGTCACATTCAAAGAACATACATTCAGATCCATTTCATGCATTCAGCTTAAAAAATAATGTAAATTTCATCCAATTTTCCTGAAAAGAAAACCTAGGCAGCAATGGAATGTCATCCTTATACACAGAACTGCGTTCTAAAATTTGGCTTTGAGCAGCTTTTCCCTCAAAGTCCCTCTTATCCCAAAGCCTACTCTCTCTAAGTCCTTGTCCACCCCAAATTCTATTCCATGTTTAATTACTTACTTTTACTTTTCAGGTATCCCCTTTTCTTTGATAAGTAGATTTATTATCCTTTGATTGTAACCCAAATGTGCTTTTCTCTACTTATTCCACTTTTCTCTACTTTCCATATCAGAGCCACGTATTAAGAAGATAGGGAGGGGATATTCTGAATGTGTGTATACACTATATTTTCCTGTTATACTGACAAATATATATTTGATGTGAACTACATTTAAAAAAATAACTTTGTCATATTAAAATGTTCAATTTATTATCCTTACTGAAACTTTATCTACCTAAATATTTACGTAGGTTCTATCTATCTTTATAATCATCAGAGGTCCCTTCTGATAGTTATCATTATTCCCTATGTTAGAGTAGAAGACTAGGAGACAGGGATGAGACCAGATGCAGAAGCTTGCAGAGTGGGCACAGGGGTTAAAGTCTAACTAAGGGGGGTTGATAACCACAGACAAAAACCAGCTTCAACTGGCTCGTCAGCTATCTAGGTCACCTTACATGAACTTTGGCTAATTACAATATCATTTGCATTGTGGTTTTAAAATTTCCCTAACCTTGAAATCTCCATGACAGTTCCGAAACAACTATGTAAAGTATGAAAATGGAAGGGAACTCAATTCTAAGAGTTACTACCCAAATTCCTAGTAATAACAACCCCTTAGACTTGAATATTCCTACCCTCAATTAGTAAAACTTCGTTAAGACCAAATACCCCTTCCTTTTGGTGCAGCTAATATTTTCAAACCTTTTGGTTTCTTCTCTCAAGAGAGCATACTTTCACTTTTGTTTTCATTAAAAGCTGCTTTTTCTGGCTTATGTGGTGTGTTCTAAAATTCTTTTCTCCCATGATCACCAAAAACCTAAAAATACTTCCACTCAAAGGCCAGCATTATTTTTTTAAAAATCACTCTCAGGAGCCAAAAGAAAATAGGAACTAGCATTTTTAAAGTTCTAGAAGATAGAGTTCCCATCAACCCCCAGTGCTTTCTAGCATTTCCTCTATTACTAAGACAGGATTATATAGAGGAGGAATTTTTCTTCACATCATAACTAGAATAAAAAGTACATTAAACATGGGTATATTCCCTCCAACACTCAGCACTAAGACAAGTTACACAAAGCAAGGTCACCAAGACTGTTCTGTATAGTAATGGTGGCACAGGAAAGTAATTCCTAATGCTGGGAATCACTTGAAGTCCAACAGGGTCCTTGGCTTTGCATGAGAAAGAATTCAGGAGCAAGCCGACATTGTAAAGTAAAAACAAATTTTATTCAAGAAACAGAAGATCTACTCCATAGACAGAGCAGAGGCTAGTTCTCTCTGATAAGAAAAGCACCTGTGTTCTTTTTATTTATTTAAGCAATGGCTTAATCATAAGCTAAGCAAGGGAGAAATATTCATATTATATCTGGGAAAGGGGTGGTGAAATGCCCCCCTTTCTTTACTTTATAAGGTCCTCCCAGAACTGTCAAGGTGTCAAAGGGAGTTTCTTTTAGCATGCTAATGTATTATAATTAAGACATAATGAGCTGCAAGGTTAAGAAAGACAATTTCTTTGCCATCTTGGTTCCAACTGGCGTTAACTTGTTTTGTCATCACATTCTGTTTTTGACTAGGATGGTTAAAGGCTTTTTGACTCTGTGTTAAGCAGTGCTTGCCAGGTCCCTTTCTCAATGGCATTTGAATTCATGCTTTAGGTAGTTTAAAAAATTATGTGTGTACTTTTAACAGCTATTAACAATCCTCACATACAAGCATATTTATAAAATATGGCTCCTTCTACACATGATTATGGAAAAAAAAAGATCAAACAAAAACACTTTAGAATGCTAGTAGTAAACCCCAGACAAAATGGAAGCATCAAGAATTATAGGCTAAAGTTGAAAGTTTAGGTAGACATAACTTTTAAGAGAAATATCTGAGAACAAAATATCAACAAGATATAGCTAAACATTAAAAATAATTGATCTCATGGAGACAGAGAGAATTACTTTACCAGAGGCTGGGATGGGTAGAAAGGAAAAGGAGACAAAAGGAGGATGGTTAATTGGTGTAAGAATCTATTTAGATAATCAGATAGAATGAGCAATATTTGATAGCACAACAAAGTGCCTATAATGGACAATAAGTTAGGATATACTTTACAATAACTAAAAGAGTGGAATTGGAATGGTCCTAACACAAGGAAATATTAAATGCTTGAAGTAATGGATGCTCCAATTACTCTGATTTGATTACTTCACATTATATGCCAGTATCAACACATTACATGTATCCTATAAAGTTATACAACTCTTATATACCCATAATAATTTTAAAAATAAGATACGGCACAATGTTGGTGCTGGGCATAGCAAATACCCTGAACATAAGTAATGATACTTTGTTGCTGTTAGATCTCCAGAAAACCTGAGTTATTTTTGTGTTTGAACAATATTAATTTTTATGTCATACATACTCCAAAATACTATGAACTTCATAGGATAGCTACATTTATGAAGAAATTTGAGAATCTAGCCTGCCTTCACATAGCAGACAGAATTTAAAACTATGATTTTGTGAAATCTAGTCAATCTTAAATATGATATTGCACAGCAAGGATAATGACAAAACATTTAATGGAGAAAATGATGGAAAATAAATATTTTTTTATGATGTATTCTGAGAAGGTCAAAAACAGATCTTTTCCCTGTTGCTTATACCTGTTGACAAAGGTCAGACACAGATTCATTCCCTTTTTCTCCTAAACAACTTGATGTTCTTTGTCTCATGAGTAATTAACTAAGATTAAAACTGTTTATCCCCCTGAAACTAGAAAGACACAGAGATAAATATTTCCTGTTCAAATAACTGACAGATTTTCCTTGCTTATAAAACAACCCTGAGTGTAAAAAGTACCTCATCTGCAATTTGTTTATCCCTGACTGTTAAAATGTCAAAGGCAAAACCACTCTGCTGAGACACTTTGATCTTAAAATATGGTCTGCTCTCCCTATTGCAATAGTCTGTATAAATCATTTAGTTGTCTGGTGAATTTTGTCTTTGATAGTACTTTATATCTTCATCAATAATTCTAAACATATAAAAGAATAGCTAATGACATTTAAATTGAGAGGACTTAAAGAGTGAAAATAATATAAGGAAATAGATGAATGCAAAACACATTTTGTCTATCAACACTTGACAGATAAGTAGTATAAAACTTTAGATCAAAAGCATTTGTGCAAAAGAATTTAAACTATTTCAGAAGATTGATTCAATAAATTATATCCAGAAAAATTATCCCTAGAATGAAAGGGGAATTGGTTTTTGTTCTTGCATGTAGAAAGAAAAAATGAAAAGGCTTATCCTTTTTTGATTGCTATGTAATCTTAAATTTTCTTCTCTAAACAAATCTATTTCTTACCATATTCTCTATTTCATTACTACCATTTAAAAAATATATCTAACAAGTAGAAGAGATATAGAATTCACTGAAACTCACAATATGAGTATACAGAAAGAACATAGCTAAATTTAGAATGATATAAAGGTACTAAAATATTCTAGTATTAAACCATTTACAATATGATATACACATATGTATTCTGTTTAACTCATCATTTGCTTTGTTTCCCACCCCCCACCCCCATTTTAGTGACTTCTTTGATAGTCTTCTTTTGTTCAGAGGCTTAGACTCATGTATATAGTACTACCTATAGTGTATCTCTTGTTTTAAAACATTTTCTTGTCCTATTGATATCCACAGAACCAAACACAACACTAGCTCAGACTTCCCTAATTATTTGCTCTCAATCATAGTATAATTGACAAAATGGAGGAGCAGACTATGATTCTAACTTTTATTTTTTTGGTAATAAAAATATAAAATATATTTTTTTGGTAATTTTTTTGGTAATATTTTTTTGGTATTAAGACAATAATGGTTAAATTCTTAAGTATTTGCAAAATTTTCAAAACAAGGTAAGACAGACACTGTGACAGATGAAAAGCAATAAAGGAGATATGTCTGAAATTTAGTTGATAGTAATATACAAATGTTGGTTTCTTAGTTTTGACAGATTTGCTATGGTTATGTAAGATGTTGGCACAATCAGGAGAGAGGGTATACAGGCAGTCTTTATGATACTTTTGCCACTTTTCTAACTTTTTCTAATATTATTAAAAAATTACAAAAACAAACAAACAAACAAACAAACAAAAAAACCCAAATAGCAACAATACAAAGGAACCTAACAAGTTCTTCTCCAAGCTAGGCCTCCACCAAGGTTCTCTCTTGTGAGAAACTGCCTAAAGTGTCTGATTTTGCTTATTGGGAGGGTTCTGGTTTAGATTCAATGTTGTCATTCAGTGCTCTCAAAGTTTTAAATCAAAGAAGTGGTATGTGTCCATATCCTCCACTCTGATTACTATTGTGGTCAAGGGTGAAATTGCTCTCCCATCTCTCCACTCTGATTACCACTATGTTCAAGGATAATGCTGTAAGCCCTCTCTCCAACTCTGATTATCACTGGGCTCCAGTGAAAATACTTCCCTATAAATATACTTGAATCTGAAGAATAAATACAATTTTTGGCCTTATGAAGCAATAATAGTTCCATTACCACCATTCCCATTTCCATTTGTATTTAATCACCTCCCATATTCTTTCATGATTAATCCTGTAGCTATAGGATAATAAGTTTTTGTCATGTAAAAAGAAGTTTTTAACATCTTCCAGTGAGATGTTTATTTTAAACAAGGTTTGTTTTTCTACATAGTCAGCTAATGGCAATGTGAGATTCAGATGTGATTGCAAGGTCTTTAAAATAGTTGAAAATCCATTTATAGCATTGTCTCATTTATGGACCATGAAAATTAATATGTTATTTATGTTCTGTATAGCTGAAGTTAAAGGACTTAAAGAGGGAGGGGACATTTAAAGGCATTTTTTTTCAAGTTGGAAGAAAGATGGCATGTAAAGTAGCATTAAAAATTCATAGATGTACAAAGTGCTTCTGGATTTGCCAATTGTTTTCAAAGATTTACATAGTATCTAGAGAAATATAAGGTTATGAGCAATAATAAATTTTTATGTAATTTAAAAAATTGATTTGTATCAGTGGCACTTATTCACCAGTGTGAGTGCTACTGAGTTTATGTAACAGCAATAAATATTTTGCATTTAAATTAAAGTGGTACATTATATTACTTGTATCTCCATTTACCCACAAGCTAACTGATGCATGATTTTATGCTTGCAAGTAAATAGAAAGGGGAGTGGACAACACCAGAAGCAGTTATTTTTGTTGCTTTATTTTTTTAAATTAAAAATTATTTCCAATATAGCTAAGACTATATTGACATTTAATTCAAAGAAAATTATAAAGGAAAATAATGACTAATCTTTTATTAATAAAATGTTTTTAGAATCCACACACTATCTTATTAGTTCCTATGTCTAATTTTCTTTTGTTCATACACCCTCCACACTGCTTTCTTTTTCATGAATCATAATTCTCCCAAAAAAGATGCATTTGTATGCTATATTTTAGAATTTAAGTAATGTATTCTTTTTATATTAGAATATAAAGATGGCATAGCTTCTTTCAATTACAAAATCATGTATTTATTCTTTTCCTGATTGTTTATTAAAGGATAATAATCACTTGGGAGCCTGAATAACATTATGCCTTTCTGATTGTTTACAGTGAAGAAGACTGATAATTGGAAGGATAATAGAGATGCTCACAAGATTATAGGGATTTTCTAACAATAGTGATGCCATTCTGCTTTGAGAGAGAGAGGGTGACAGATCATTTTCATCTTTGGGAAAATCTAACCATTAGAACATTTTTTTTCATATATCTATGCAAGAACTTATACTTTGTGTAATGTTCAATTCTTGGTCCTTGGCTTTGTAAGCTACCTGATATTTTTTCAATACATTCCTTCTTCAATTTATATAATAAAATCAGTTTCCGTAGTTTGTATGCAAGAATTACTGAAATAATAGTTCTGGTAAATATATTTTTTCTGAAGTTAGAGGTGCTTCCCGTAGCATATTTTGCACTTAGAATTTGTGATTAAATTGACATTCAACATTTTTATCTTTTGGCTCTTTTTAAATTAATTATATCTGAAACATCATAATCTAATTTGATTACAAATTTAAACTTTTTTAAAGTCAAAAATGGTTTTACATATTGCATCATTGAATTTTGTTCCAGTTCAATTTTTCCTGTATTTTTTGGAAAACTCCATTCCTTATATTTTGATTGTTAATTTTCCAGCCACTTATTTTCATTGTTTTTAATAGCTATCATCTTTTATTTTTCCTTTCATTCATTCATAACGAGATGATGGATGTATCTCCTCTATGTCTCTGATCCATTTTTTTCCTCTTTTCTGGGTTTATACTTTTCTCTACAAAGACAACAAAAAGAGATTTTTATTTTAGCATGTATTTTTGGTTCTTTTCATTTGTTGCCTATGTCATCATACTTCTTTTTGATCAGCATACATATTTCTGTCATCTCTTTTCAACATCTTTTTGTTCACTGACCATTAGGTTATCATCTCATTATTGAATTTCAAGAGAATTATATGTATTCTGAATTCAAGCCCTATATCAGATAAGTGTTTTACAATTATTTTCTTTCAGTCTGCCTCATATATTTTCATTCACTTAACAGTGTCAAAGAGAACTTTTAAATTTTGGTGAATTTCAGTATATCAGTTTCCCCTTTAAGTTTATAATTTTTTCAGTCTGTCTAAGAAAACTTCACTTAATCTAAGGTCACAAAGATTTTTTTTGTCATGTTTTCTTCTATTTTTTTTTTTTTTTTTTAGTTTAGTTCTTATATTAAAGTCTATCATCTATCTTGAGTTGACTGAAATAGCAACAGAGGTTCATTTGTCTGCATATGGATGCCCAAATATTCCAACACTATTTGTTGAAAAGATTATATTTTCTGCATTATGTTTTATTTACATCTTGTTGAAAATTGGCTATATATGCGAGGGTTTAATTTTAGACTATTCTGATTTATTGACATACACCTAACTGTAAAACAATGTATCCTAATGGTTATTGTAGCTTTATACTAAAATTTGAAATTAGGTAGTTGAGTATCCCCTGCCATGCTCTTCACTAGAGGACTATAATTAAAACAAAAATTTGATTCCCTTACATATCTCAAATAGCTTTTTTTATTTTTAATCATCAATTTCAAACATTGGCAAGAATCCAAAGTAACTGGAATTCTCATAACTTGTTGGTAGCATCGTCAATTTTTCCAACAGTTTGGAAAACTCTATGAAAGTAACTTCTAAGAATAAACATACATATGTCCTATGGCCTAACAATCCCACTCTATATATTAATAATAGGAATATCCCTAAGCATGATATAAAACAAAATTTTTGAAACAGTAGACAATAAATGGTGATGTATAATCTTACATGCATACTTATAATGGGTTACTATAGAACAATATAAATAAATGAACTAAAATTAGACAACTCGAATTAATCACATAAATACAACATTGACTGAAAGAAGCAAGATGAAAAGGAAGCTATATAAAGTACAAAAATATAATTGTAGAGGTCAGAATAGGACCTATTTTGGATAAGTGTTGGAAAGAGTGACCAGGAGAGACAGTGGGGACTTTTTTAGTTAGTTTTATATTTTTAGAATTGGATGGTAATTACACGAGTATATTCACTTTTTATAAATTCATCGGGCTATATACCTTCTGATTTGTAGATTTTGCTGCATATATATCTCACTTAGAAAGGTTTATTGTATAAAAAGCTTCACACTTCAGTTAATAGAGGATAGCAATATAGAGCTCTCATAATATATGCAGTGAAGTACCTAAGGAGAATAGAGAACTTTCTAAGATAATTCCCCTTTACATTCAAAAAGTATAATGAATTCAAAAATTATATGCCTTTATATGAAATGGAGAGTTTTCATATACTTTTATTTTTTTAGTGCCTATGAATAAAAGCAAGGCAATCATTCCACATGCTTTAAAGGAAATGTAGGATTGAAAATAAGGGCAACCCTTTGCATCATGCTTTGTGTAGAAACCTACAGTCCTAATTCAGATGTTATCGTACCATTATTTAATTGTTCCCATTCTATAAATCAGAGTTTCAGCAAATTTTTACTGTGAAGGACCAGATAATAAATATTTTAGACTTCCCAGGCTATATTGTCTCTATCACAACTGCTCCAATGCTGCTGTCACAGAGCAACAGACACCAGAAACAGCATGTAAACAGGTAGGTTTGGCTGTGCCCGAGTAGAACTCTGTGAATACTAAAACTTGAATTTCATATGTCATATGTCCAACAGTTATGGTTATTTCATATTTCATAAGATATTTCTTTTTTAAATTTTTAAAACTATTTAAACCTGTATATAACATTCTTAGCTTGTAGGACATGCAAACCAGATGGTGGGCTGGATTGTTCTGCCAGTTTTAGTCTACAGACTTCTTGTCTAAACTGGCATTTTTGACCTCTTTTCTGTTGTATCTGTAGTGTTCTAGTCTCAGGACATAAGGTCCTACAATTTGCTTGATTTGTTTTTTCTATTCATTGTGACCTTAAATTCCTTTACCTATTCAGCTAATGCAAACCAATGGGGAAAAAAACAACCCATCCATTATTCATGTGGAGTCATTCCACATGTTTGGTGGTCTTCTTCCAGTAATGCATGCATTATTCACCTTTCACTCAATCATTAACCATAAGTCATTCTCTTCTGCTGTAGTGGATGTGATTTTGATTCTGGAAATAGCAAAAACCTGTTTATATATATATTTTCTCTGGAGCATGGATTTTAAACTTTGCCCATAAGAAGTCCATAAATGCCCTGAAATTGTTTGCATATTTTTCTATGCATGAATGCATATTTTTATGAACTTCCAATTCATCATTTTCATCAGATTATAAAGAGGTTTATAGCTCAAGCCTATAATACATAAAATGACTACAATGACAGTTAATATGTGTTGAAAGACAGATGATAGAAAAGCCAAAATTAGAGAAGAAGAGTTATGTGTTCCACAATGATATACACACTAATGAAATTTTTACTATTTGAGAATATTAGAGGATATGAAATCTTATTTTGTATCTTTAAAAATGTTGAGTGCGATGCGTACCAACTGGGGGATGGACACACTTCAAGCTCTGACTCAAGGGGGGAGGGGAGGCAAGGGCAATATACGTAACCTTAACATTTGTACCCCCATAATATGCTGAAAAAAATAAATAAATAAAAATAAAATAAATGTTAGCATGAAAACAATGGTCATTTTAGACATAACTAAGAAAATATTCTTTCTTTTACCAGAACTTCTGCATTTATCTCCTGATATTCTGTCATAGTAGTAAGATAAGTCTTTAACTGGAACTCTTATTTTTAATGCTAGATACTCTCATTGCTCTTGGAGTTGCCTCTGGCACCCCTCACTGAGCTAGAAATGCAGAGGCCTTAGGCAGAGCAATCAGGCATATATGCCCTTTGGGTAAACCATTAAACTTTACTTCAGATGGTATTTGTTTTGTACACTGACACACAACTGTTGGCCTCTGTTTTTATGTCATCTATGTCATCAGGCTTAAACCAAATTTTATTGAAACACTAAGATTAATGCACCTTCATTGTACAGTCTTGGTTTCTATGACCATCTCCCCAGCCCATCTCTGTTGCCCAGACCACTTCACAAAAGCCACTTAATTTTTGTAAAACATATTCTTGTCTTTACTCTTTCCAATGATGTTTAAGTGTCTCCTGTGTCATTGTGAATAACTGTTAATAATTTCTGAATTAGCTCTTCTAAGTTGTTTTCATTTTTCAGTCTGAATCCACTAAATAAATTATTGAAAATGCAAATATATGTCCATGTGATAAATTTTAATTTTTTCTTTTCCTGCAACAAAATTTTTAAATATGTATGTTTAATTTAATGTACTTTTTATATCAGAATTTTTCTTATGGATAGCCATATTTATACTGCTATTTAGTTGATTTCCTTTGAACTTTTCTGTTTCTAAACTTTTGCATTCTTCCCTAAGAACATAGATTGAGATTTACATTGTTATTTGGGTTTCATGTTACCACCTTTTGAAAACTCTCATTTCCTTTCATGGTACTCTGAGGACCTCAGTCTACTTGCTGAATTCAGACATTTTTGTTTCAACTGATCAGCAAATATTTATTGTTTGTCATATTAGTTTATTTCCATGAGTATAGCCTCTTGTCAACAAAATAATAATTAATATAATTATTATTTTTAAAGAAATCTGATTATTTTATAAAATGTAAAACTGTAACCGCATGATAAAAATAGTTGTATGCATATGTCATATATTTAGTATAATTAAGAGAATATTATAAGTAATAAGGACTATTAATGGTATCAAATCATTAAATACATGTTAGATGTATAAAAATTAGAAGAATATGCAAATATAAATAAAAAGAATAAAATTAAGTGATATATAGTAAAATCCTAGGTATAACATCAACTACTGTACACAACAGAAACAGTTAAACTGAGGATTTCATAATAGGTTTTTAAGATTTTTTAAAATAATGCTCTCCTTCAATGCATATACCAATTAGTTGATTTTTGCATATTAAATATTATGTATTTCCAGAATTACATTATACACAACATTATGAAAGCTAGAACCATGAGCATATTGCTATAAAAACATTTTGTCTTTTTTTTTGTTAATTTGTGGAATTGTCATTGTTAGCTTCTGCTCAAAGATTTCTGCATATTTTCAGTATTATTGGCCTTTCCTCCATGTATCCCCAGGGCTTCAGCTCATCCTCTTTTAATTTTTTTTTTTTTTCACTAGCTTGAGCAGAACTCTAGACTTAGATAGAGAAATGTAGATTATGAAAAGCATGTTCCATTGTATCTATTGCTTTTCAAAAGAATATTGCAATGTAAGAATAAGCAGTAATTACATATTTATAGTGATAAAGTATATACACTGAAATGGCATTAACTTGATATCAAGTTTTAAATTAAATACACTTTTGTGTTAATTTGCATTCCTACCAAAGTGTACAAGTGTTACCCTTTCTCTGCATCCTCATCAGCATCTGCTGTTTTCTGTCTTTTTGATGCTAGCCACTTAAACTGGGGTGAGACTATACCTCACTGTGATTCTGATTTGCATTTCTCTGATGTTTGGTGATGCTGAGCACTTTTTCATATACTATTGGACATTCGTATATCTTCTTTTGAGAAATGTCTGTTCAGGTCTTTTATGCATCATTTAGTTTAAATTATTTGTTTATTTTGCTTTTGGCTTGTTTGACTTCTTCATATATTCTGGTTATTAACCCACTGGATGAATAGTTTGCAAATGCTATGTTTATTACAGCACTATTTACAATAGCTAAGAAATGGAATCAATCTACGTGTTCATCAATGGATAAAGAAAATGTGGTATATATACAATAAAATATTATTCAACTATTACAAAGAATAAAATCCTGTCATTTACAGCATGGATGGATGGAACTGGAGAACATTATGTTAAATGAAATAAGCCAGGCACAGAAAGACAAATATCACCTATTGTCATGTATATGTGGGAGCTAAAACAAATGATCTTATGAAGGTAGTGAGAAGAATGATGGTTACTAGAGGTTGAAAATGGATAGGAGGGAGGGAGGATGAAGAGAGGATGGTTAATAGATACAAAAATACAGTAAGATAGAAGGCACAAGTTGTAGTGTCTGATAGCACAGTGGGGCAACTATAATTAGCAAGAATTTATTGTATATATATCAAAGTAGCTAGAAGAGAAGATTTGAAATGTTCCCCACACAAAGAAATGACAAATATTTGAGGTAATGGATGTCCCAATTACCCTGATTTCATCATTACACTGTGTGCATGTATCAAATAAACCACATGTACTTTACAAATATGTACATCGATTATGTATCGGTTAAAAAACTAAAAATATTATAAACCTTAAAAGAAGACATACAAATGGCCAAAAGGTCTATGAAAAAATGCTCAAGCTCACTAATCATCAGAGAAATACAAATCAAAAAAATTAAATGCTTTTGAAATAAAATTCCTATAATTGTGAATGTCTCTTTACAAATGTAAGATATTTATTTTTCTTTCTTTACTTCTATCTTATTTTATTTTTCTAAGTTATAGTTTAGCTGATTTACCCTTGGTGTTGTTTTTGTTGCTGTTTTCAATAAAATATAAATCTTTTAATGGTACCAGCAAATTTGACTGGACAGAATGTAGACACCACCAATTGGTTATGAGCACCCAGGGAGCATTTATTACCGGTCAAGTTGAGTGCATGCTCATCCTCCATGACAAATTACTATTTTTCAAAGAGTAAAGCTGATTTTTATTCCTGTATGAAAGACATTTTATTTTAAAGATCTTGCCTTGGTAATTGACTTCAATCAAATCTTCTTGTTGTTGTTGACAATTTTTATCTAGCCTCCTTCATAACTCAGCCGATCTGAACTTTCATTGCCCTGCTTGAGGCCCTGATGAAGCATAATAAGGTAAATACATTCAAATGATAGAAGTCTCAGGTAGGATAAATGCTCCTTATCGGAACTATTTATTCACAGGCAGCACTCTAGCTTTCAAATTTTACAGCTGTGAACTTGTCCCGAGGGATAAATGCATTGAAATTTCCAGTTAAAGATTAAATACTAATCTCCCAAGAGGACATCTATTCAGCTATTTACAACAAGGTTGTAAGTCAACACCAAGCAGCTGTTCTGTTTATTTCCTCATATTAAGATTCTTAGCTTCATGGTCTAATAAATCAACTTGAGGTTGATTTAGCCTTGCATTCCTGCTAATAGTTATGCAGTTAATTTGTAACTTAATAACTTAAGAGGATCCTTACCATTTTCTCATACTATAACTAGTAAATCAATCATAAAACAAAGTCATGACAGATGTCCACTAAACAAATTAGAAAGTAACATTAAGCAAAACATATCATTACTTTTGTTTTTAAAGTAATCTGAGTCATTTTATAAATTGCTTCTGGATGAAAGCAAAAGAAATCACATCCTGGCCTCTTTCAGCAGGTTTAAAAGGTGAACTAATTCCACAGAACCATGCTTGTTTCAATTGATGGGTGTGTTTAGAGGAACAGTCACAAGTATAACAAAGTACAAGAAAACAGAAAATTACATTGGTGAGGAGCAATATGACAGATAAATGACTTTAAATGAACTTGTCAAAAATATCTCTCTGGTCATGGAACATCAAGTGACTAAGCAGCCATAACTACTCATCCTGACTTAAGTAGTGCCAGACCCACCAAATCATAAGTTTGGGTGGACCCAAAGGCAATCCATTATAAAATGGGTTGTATGTACTTTTGAGAGTAAGAGCAAGCAGGGGCAGAAGATAAACACAAGCTATATGTACAGATGGCTCAAGTTCCCATGTCATCCACAAGTGTTTTATCATAGCCTCTTCTTCAGCTCACACCTAGGGCCACTGGAACATGATGTGAACAGCTGAAAAAAAAGAGGAAGAATGAAAGTTAGGTTGAAGGTGGTGTCAGCTCAACATGTGGGTGCAAGTTGAAAGCAGCTGAAGGCTATGATGTGGCACCATTTAATGGTGGCCTAAAAGAGAGTGGTGAGGAAAAGTTGTTCTGATAGGTAGAGTTGTTTTAAACCTGGTTGTCCACATAGTGTGGAAAGAAAAGAGGCATGTGGTTACAATATACATGTACTCATGGACAATGGTACATTGAGCTTGCACAAGAGTAGAGTTGCTATGATGACAAGGATAGAGCTTATGTAGATCACTAGAGGTGATTTTGCTACTGCTTCAGCCTATTACTCAATCTCATAGCAACGGAAACCAACTCTAAGCCTCTGATATAGCACTATTCATTGAGAAAGCTAATAAGCTATATTCATTGGCAAACTAATAACACTGGACTTCACTTAACAGAGTATTTGATCTACTGATACAAGACTAAAGAACAAACATGACAGCAAAGGAGAAGTCGCAATGAGCCCTTGACCATGCCATTCACTATATCATGCTACCCGGAAACCACAAGTGTGGTAGAGTAATGGAATGGCCTGTTGAAGGTACAGTTGAAGTGTCAGGTTGAAGATGATTTCTTGTGAGGATGGCAAGAAAATCTCTCAGACACCAGAAGTCAATTATCATCATATGGTGAGGTGTTTCCAATTGGTAAATTACATTAGTGTGAGAACAAAGCAGTGAAATTAGCAGTTAGCTCAATGCCCAGTTATCTACCTGGAAAAAATGTCCTTTCCATCTCTTCAACACTGTGTTCTTTGGGTTTAATGGTTCTGTGCCCTAGAGGAGGAATATTCCCACCAAGTAACGCAGCAAGATTCCTATTAAACCTCCAGGCATATTGTACTCTTCATGCTTAGAGACGAGCAGGCAAAAAAAAGGGGAGTCAAGATTCTGTCAGGGTAAACTGGCTCTGATTATTAGGAAGAAGTGAAGCTTTTGTTGTATGATGGAGAAGGTAGAGAATAATAAATTGGAAAACCAAGCAATTGTCTTGCCATAACTTGATATTCCCTCATCCAATTTTGACTGTAAATAGAAAACTACAGCAGTTCAAGGTCCAGAAAGGGTGAAGTTCTCTGCCACCTTACTGAGCACAGGTATAAATTGATTATATGAAGATTCTAGAATGGATGGGAGAAGAGTTGGTGATGATATTTGGTTATGCCATCAAAGCAAGTTGCAGAGTTAGAAACTATATTTTGTCATACTAACCTTCCTCTTACAACTTTCCCACAGGAAACAAGGCCAGCAGAACCCTGGAGAAGCAATCTCCATAATGTCATATGAATCAAATACATCTGAGTGACTTAAGTGACATACTGCTGTAGATGTCATACTGAGCAACCCAAGTGCTCTCTTCAGCATAGAACACTCATCACCCTTGGTTTGTTGGTGGTCTACAGCTCTCACCTAACTCCCTGTATGGGACTTGTCCTTAGCTATAAAAAGTTGCTTCACCAAAGGACATACTCCCTTCATAAGGGCAACATACATCTATCTTATGTCTACTCAGTGTGGGGGCTTTGACTAGGCCCAGCTTCCTTGTCCAAAGGCCCAGCTCTCTTGTCCAAATGTAAAACAGTCTGAAGAGTCCATCTCAATGCTCCAGGTAGGATAGACAGAAGCCTCTTTTGAGAAGTCATTACAGTTCAATTTCTTTAATCTTTCTAAAAGGTGTTGATTATAAAGGTACTTCCTAATTATTTTCCTGTATATAAATCCCCTTCTCTATGTTTTTGAGTGCTTAAGGTTCAGTTTTTATGCATCTTGTCTCCTAATCTCATTCCCTAGGCATCTTCTTACCTTCCCTGGACTACAAACAACATCTGTACTACAATGGCTCAGAAATCTATATCCAACTGCAAATATCACCAGTATGTAACCCACAGTCATGTGTCTACTTTTCATTACCATTTGGATATCTAAAAGGTATCTCAAACTTCATATGTGCATAAATGAATTATTAATATCTTTCCATTAATCAGCCATTTTCTGATATTATTCATCTCAGTTAATGGTATCTCCATTTTTGTCATTTCAAGGAGTTCCTTTAAACTTTCCTCTTTTCTTATACTCCAAATGAAATCTATCATTGAGTCTTTTCATTTCTGCTTTGGTAACACATTCAACATCTCATTACTTTTCAATGGTTACACTACCACCCCAATCCAAGGCACCATCCCTGCTAATCTCTACTACTTCAATTCCACAAAAAAGTGTTTTCCTGTATCCAATATAGTCTTTGTGCAGCTTTTTCTTCACAGAGAAGCCAGAGTAACCTTTTTAAAACATAGATTATATAATTTATTTTTCAAAACACTGCTATAGTTTTGTACTGTTTCAAATATAATAAAGTTTGAATATTTCTATGAGCCATAACATTCTATAGGATTTCAGGTACTTAGTTACTTCTCTGATGTCATATCTAAATATCTTCTTTAAGCATATAAATATGATCTGTCTAACCGAACATCTGCAAGAAGAGAAGTTAAATGATTTCTAAGGATATTTCCTTGTCTACTTTACTCTAGGCCCCAGGAGAGGATAACTTTCACTTTTCCCAGTCTACAGTTTCTTTCTGGCTATGAAACTAACTGATGGAATAGGTCCTTCAATATGCATATACAGCATTATCCTATGCCTAGACCTGAGTCTGCAGTTTGAATATCATCTTCAAACACAAAGCTTGGATAGAATGTTTAAATATTTAATAGTTATATTAAAATTTCTCCTTCTCTTGTAACCTCACTTTAATCATCTCTTGTTTTTATGCAGTATCTTTCTTAAGTGATTCTCTCTGAAGTCTTCCCTCATAAGTCTGTAATAATGAAGGTAAATGTGCCTATTCTGTTTCATCTCACTGATAACTGCCAATTTTTCTGTTTTTCCCCCTTTTGATTCTGTACTTTCGATTCTTGTTATTTACCAAAGCTTCTTTCCTTCTCATTGTTTTTTTTAAATTTTTAATTATTATGGGTATATAATAGTCATATATATTTGTAGGATACATGTGATGTTTTCATACAGCCATACAATGTGAATTAATCAAAACAGGGCAATTGGGGTATCCATAACTTCAGGCATTTAACATTTCTTTGTGTTAGGAGCATTCCAATTTCACTCTTAGTTATTTTAAAGTATACCTGAACTTATTGTTGAGTATAGCCACTTTGTTGTACTATCAAATATTTATTCTCCATTCTATCTAAGTATATTTTTGTACCCATTATCCATCCTCACTTTATCCCTTACACCCTGCTATGCTTTCTAGCCTCTGAAGAGTGTCATTCTATTTTCTCTCTCTATGAGATCAATTGTTTTAATATTTAGCTCCCATGTGTGAGTGAGATTATGGGAGATTTGTCTTTCTGTGCTTGGCTTATTTCACCTAATATAATGTTATCCAGTTCCATCCTTGTTGTTGAGAATGGAAGGATTTCATTCTTTTTGTGGCTATATAATATTTCATTGTATATATGTACCACAATTTCTTTATCCATTCATCCATTGATGGACATCCATTGATAGGTTGATTTCATATCTTGGCTATTGTGAATAATGTTGCAATAAACATGAGAGTGCAGATATCTTTTCGATATACTGACTTCCCATCCTTAGGATATTTACCAAGTATTGGGATGGCAGGGTATATGATAGTTCTATTTTTAGTTTTTCAAGAAACCTCCATACTATTCTTTATAGTGATTGCACTAATTTACATTCCTACAAATGTAAATGTACTAGGGTTCCCTTTTCTCTACATCCTCAACAATATTCATTATTGCCTGTCTTTTTTATTAAAGCTTTTTTAACTGGGATAAGATTATATGTCATTATAGTTTTGATTTGCATTTCTCTGATAACTAATGATTTTCAAGTAGTTTTTCATGTATGTGTTGATCATTTGTATGTCATCTTTTGAGAAATATCTATTATGATCCTTTGCCCATTTTTACCTGGATTATTTGATATTTTCTTATCTAGTTGTTGGAGCTCCTTATATATTCTAGTTACTAATCCCTTGTTAGAAAAGTAGTTTGCAGGTATTTTCTCCCATTCTGTGGTTTGTATCTTCACTTTGTTGATTATTTCCCATGCTGTGCAGAAGCTTTTTAGCTTTATGTGATCCCATTTGTCTGTCCAATTTTGCTTGGGTTGCCTGGGATTTGAGGGTGTTACTCAAGAATGTCTTGCCCAGATGAATGTCCTGAAGCATTTCTCCATTGTTTTCTTTTAATAGTTTCATAGTTTTAGGTCTTAAGTGTAAGTATTTAATCAATTTTGATTTTATTTTGGTATATGCTGAGAGATAAGGTTCTAGTTTCATTCTTTTGCATATGGATATCCAGTTTTTGCAGAATGGTTTATTGAAGAGATTGTCCTTTCCTGATTGTATGTTCTGACATCTTTGTCAAGCATAAATTCACTATAAATGTGTGAATTTATTTGTGGTTTCTCTACTCTGTCCCTTTGATATACGTATCTGTTTTTTTTTAATGCCAGTACCATGCTGTTTTGTTTACTACAGCTCTGTAGCATAATTTGAAGTCAGATACTGTAATTCCTCCAGTTTTGCTCTTTTTGCTCAGGATGGCTTTGGCTATTCTAGGTCTTTTGAAATTCCATATGAATTTTAGGGTTACTTTTTTCTATTTCTGTGAAGAATGTCATTGATATTAATATTTTGATTGGAATTGCATTGACTCTGTAGATTGCTTTGGGTAGTATGGATATTTCAAAACTATTGATTCTTACAATCCGTGAACATGGAATATCTTTCCATTTTTTGGTGTCCTCTTCAACTTCTTTCATCAATGTTTTATAGTTTTTGTTAGAGATTTTTCACTTATTTGGTTAATTTTATGCCTAGGTTTATTTGTAGCTATTTTAAATGGGACTACCTTCTTGGTTTCTGTTTCAGATTATTGGCATATAGAAATGCTACTGATCATTTTGTGTTGATTTTGTATTGTGTAACTTTACTGAATTTGTTTATCAGTTCTAGTAGCTTTTGGGATAAGTCTTTAGATTTCTCTAGATACAAGATCATATTGTCTACAAACAAGGATAATTTGATTTCTTCCTTTTGAATTTGGATACCCTTTATTTTTTTTCTGTTGTCTGATTGCTCAAGCTAGAACTTCCAGTGCTATGTTGAATGCCAGTGGAGAAAGTGGGCATCCTTGTCTTATTACAGATCTTAAAGGAAAGGCTTTCAGTATTTTCACATTCAGCATAGTACTAGCTATAGATCTGTCATATCTGGCTTTTATTGTGTTGAGGAAAGTTTGTTGTGTATATAGTTTTTTGAGAGTTTTTATCATAAAGGATGCCTGAATTTTATCAGATGCTTTTTCAGCATCAATTGAAATGATCATCTGGTTTGGTCCTTCATTCTGTTGATATGATATGTCACATTAATTGGTTTGCATATGTTGAACCATCCTTCCATCCCTGGGGATGAATCCTACTTTATCATGATGAATAATGTTTTTAATATGTTGTTAAATTCAGTTTGCCAGTATTTGTTGAGGATTTTTGTGTTTATGTTTATCAGAGATATTGGCCTATAATTTTCTTTTTTTTGTTGTGTCTTCATCTGTTTTATTGATTCTTTTCTTCTACTTATTTTAGGTTTGGTTTGCTTTTGTTTTTCTAGTTGTTTGAGATGCATCAATAGGCTATGTCTTTGAAGCTTTTCTACTTTTTTGATGTATGTACTAATTGCTATAAAGTTTCCTTTTATTACTGCTTTTGCTTTATCTCATAGGTTTTGATATGTTGTGTTTTCATTTTTATTTGTTTTGAGAAATTTTTTAATTTCCTCCCTAATCTCTTCATTGACTCACTTGTCATTCAGAAGTATAGTGTTTAATTTCCATGCATTTGTATATTTTTTTAATCTTCCTCTTGTTATTTGTTTCTAGGTTAATTCCATTGTGGTCAGAGAAAAAACTTAGTATGATTTAAATTTTTTAAAAAATTTTTGAGGCTTGTTTTGTAGACTAACGTATGGTCATCTATCCTTAAGAATAATCCATGAGCTGAGGAGAAGTATGTGAATTATATAGGTGCTGGATTAAATGTTCTGCAAATATCTATTATATCCATTTTGTTTATAGTGCAGATTATGCTCAATGCTTCATTTTTTATTTTCTGTCTGGATGACCTGTCCAGTGCTGCAAATGGAGTGTTGGGGTCTCTAATGATTATCATATTGGGGTCTTTCTCTTTAGCTCTGATAAACTCTGATAATATATGCTTTATACATCTGTGCTCCAACATTGGGTGTATATATTTTTAAAATTATTATAAAAGATTATTATATCTTCTTGCTGAATGTCCCCTTTATCATTATATAATGACCTTCTTTGTCCCTTTTTACAGTTTTTATCTTGAAATCTATTTTATCTGATAGAAGTATATTTACTCAAGCACTATTTTGGTTTCCATTTGCATAGAATATCTTTTCCTACCCCTTTATTTTCAGTCTATGTGTATGTTTAGAGGGGAAGTTTGTTTCTTGCAGACAACATATAATTAGGTCTTGTTTTTTGTATTCATTCAGCTACTCTATGTCTTTTGATTGGAGAGCTTAATGCATTCACATTTAATGTTACTATTGATAGGTAAGAACTTACTCCTGCCATGTTATTATTTAATTTCTGATTGTTTTGTGGTTCTTTCTTTCTTACTTACTTCCTATCTTCCTTTGTTAAAAGTTATTTTCTCTGGTAGTATGTTTTAATTTCTTGTTTTTCATTTTGTGTGTATCTGTTGTAGGTTTTTTGATTTGAGGTTATCACAAGGCTTGTAAAAAATTTTATAACCAATTATTTTGATCATATAACAACTATGCCTCCAAATAAACAAACATGCAAAGAGAAATATAACAGAAAATTCTGCCTTTTTTCTCCATCCACCCTCTGGCTTTTTAACTTTTTGTTGTTTCCATCCATATATTTTTAAACTACCTATCTTTTAAAAAGTTGTTCATAGTTGGATAAGTTTATCTTTTAGTTTTCCTACTCAAGATATAAGTGGCTTATATACCACATTTCCAGCAATAGAGTATTCTATATTTGTTTTCTTGCTGTTACCATTGAGTTGTATATTTCAGATTTCTTATTGTTCATTAATGTCCTTTTGTTTCAGACTGAAAAACTTTTTTTTAGAATTTTTTGTATGATGTATCTGGTGTTTATGAAATCCCTCAGCTTATGATTATCAGGAAAAGTCTTCATTTCTCCTTCATGTTTGAAGAGTATTTTTATAAGATATGATATTCTGGGTAAGGGTTTTTCTCCTGCAGTACTTTGAATATGTTATGCCACTCTCTCCTGGTCTGTAAGGTTTCCACTGGGCTGTCTGCTGCCAGCTCTTTTGTATGTAATTTTTTAAAAATTTTTTTCTTACTTCCCTAGGATGTTTTCTTTAATCATGACCTTTGAAAGATTGATTATTAAATGCCTTGGGTCAACGTTTTATGGGTTAAATCTGTTTGGTGTTCTATGACCTTCTTGTATCTGAATATTGATATCTTTCCTTAGGTTTGAAAGTTTTCTGTTCCAATTTCTTTGAACACATTTTCTGCCCCAGTCTCTCTCCCTACCTTCTCTTTAAGGCCAATAACTCTTAGATTTGCCCTTTTGAGGCTATTTACTAGATCTTGTAGGTGTGCTTCATTCTTATTTATTATTTTTACTTTTTTCTCTTCTGACTGTGTATTTTCAAATAGCCTGTCTTCATAGTTCTTTCTTACCTGGTCAATTCTACTGTTAAGAGACTCTCATGAATTTCTGAGTCTATCAATTTAATATATAAGCTGTAGAATTTCTGCTTTTTTATAATCTCTTTGTTATTAATACATTATTCTGATAAGCTTCTAAATTTCTGTCTGTATTGTCTTGAAGTTTGCTGAGCTTCTTCAAGAAAGCCATTTTAAATTCTTTGTCTAAATATCACATATCTCCCTCACACCAGGATTTGTCACTGATATCTTATTTAGTTTGTTTGGCAAGTTCACATTTTCCTTGATGTTCTTGATTCCTGTGGTTGTTTGTCGGTGTCTGGGCATTGAAGAGTAGGTATTTATTTTAATCTTTGCAGTGTGAGCTTATTTGAACCCATCTTTGAGAACGCTTCCCAGATATTCAAAGGGAATTTAATGTTGTGATCAGTGTTTGGTACCTTGCAGCCATATAAAGAGTGTGGTGCCCCAAGCCTCATAGTGCCATGACCTTTGCAGACTCCTGGTTTTACTGCCTTGGTGAATTTGGATGAGATACAAGAGAATTCCCTGGATTACTAAGCAAAGTCCTTCTCTATCTTCCTTCACACTCTGTGTTCGGTTGCTGGAGTTGGGGAAGGGGTGATATAGGCACTTCCTCATGGCCACCAGCACCAGATTATATCGGAAGCCAGCGCAGTCTCAGCCAAAGCCAGTGGTGGCTATTGCCTGCCTACTTCTGATGTTTATTAAAAGCCCAAGGGTTCTTTAGTCAGCAGTTGTTGAATTGTGGCAGAACTAGGTCCTCCCCTTCAAGGCAACATGTTTTGTCTGGCCCAAGGTGGGTGCAGAAATGTCATCCAGGAACTAAGGCCTGAATTCAAGTGCCTCAGGAGTCTGCTTGAGTCTGCTCTTATATGCTTTATGTTATTATTGGAGCTGGTACTCAAGTTGCAAATCAGAGTCCTCTGACCTCTTTTCTTTTCTTTCCTCAAGTGGAAGAAGACTCTCCCTGAGCCACTCTGCCTATAGTTGGGGTAGGGGTGACACAGGCACTGGCTTGGCTGCAGCTGCTAGTGTCTCACTGGATCTTATGCACCAAAAACTCATTGGCTCCAAGCCAGCACAGGAACAGGACTTGCCCAAGGACGACAGCCCTTGTGGCCCGACTGCCTTAAGAATTTAGTCCAGAAACTTTTTAATTTGATCAGATCCCGTTTGTTTATACTTCTGAAGGTGCTTGCTTACCTGGATAGTGGTTGAATTAGGTGTTTGTATGAAGGGATTATTATGGAGTTTTCTATTCAGCCATCTTGCTTTGTCCTCATCTTCTCATTACTTTTTAAATCAACGTATTTTGAATTTTTGTCCCTAATGGCTATGTGACATCTTTTATATTTTATTTTGTTCCTATTAATTAGGAAGTTTGGAGTTTTCTATTATGTCAGTGATTATCATATTTTGTTTCTGAATATATTATTTTTCTCTGAATTTTTTCTGGGGCATTATGCCACAACTTTTTCTTCCATCCTTTTGAAGAACTATAATTTTTTATACACACTTTTTTTATTGGTGAAATAAGATTTTTTTAAAAAATTATAAGATTTGAGACTTCTGGAGGAAAGAAGATTAATCTTTATTATTAATTTTTGGTTTGTTTATATTGCTATCAAATGTTATGGGCTATATAAGTTCAGAATTATGCTTTACTATGTTTTTTATCTTTTATTAATGTTTAGTAAATGGTAATTTTTATACTTTTTTCTTTGCCAATATAAGTCAAATAATTAGATTTGAATATCAGTTCTATAATTAATTGGCAGACCCACCTTGTAGCTAAGGTCAGCCCCTCAGCCCAGGCTACAAAAAAGCAAATGATCTAACTGCTATATTTAAGTTCACTTCTCCATAAAAGAAAAAAATAATATGCTATTTTATCCAGATATAAATTATTGTAATTACTCTGCTAATTCAGGATAGACCCCCTTCCAAAATTTGGTTTGGATGTTGACAATGATTATGGTACTGTCTGCAAGTATGAAGATGTTTATTGCTAATGTAATGACTTTTCTGTAGAAAAGTGGATGCTTCTCAAGCAGGTCCAAAAATAACTTGAGAGAACAGTAAAAGGAAAGTGGCCTGGGGTTTTCATTATGGTACAGGACAGGACTGGGGTGATGGTTCCCACACATGGTTTGACTATTCCACCAGATCCAAAAGGAGGAGCATCTTGGCTTTCTTACTAACTTCTTCAAATAAGGGACAGAAGAGCAAGCGGGAGTGTTGAGATTTACAGGTGTCATAAGTCAAATGTCAAAAACAGAGTCAGATTCTTTATTAGATTAAATATTATGTGAGATAATATATATAAAATATTAATAGTGATTATTTTGTTATCATTATTATCTCAGTAAATTAAGAATTCATCACCTCAAATTCTTTGTCAAAACTTTGAAAGAAAGATTAAAAATAAGCAAAATCTGAATATACATTTCTCAAAAGAAGACAAACTAATGGTCAACTGGTATATGAAAAAAATGCTGACCCTCACTAATCAGAGAAATGCAAATCAAAATTACAATGAGATTTCATCTTACCCAGTTGAAATGGCTTTTGTCAAAAAGACAGGCAATAATGAATGCTGGTGAAGATGTGTAGAAAGGGGAACACTCCTACATTGTTCATGGGAATGTAAATTAGTACAACCACTATGGAGAACAGTATGGAGACTCCTCAAAAACTAAAAATAGAGTTATCATGTGATCCAGCAATCCCACTGCTTGGTATATATCCAAAAGAAAGTAAATCAGTATATGTAAGAGATTTCTGCACTCCTGTGTTTATTGGAGCACTATTCACAATAGCTAAAAATGGAATTAATCTGTTTATCAGTGAATGGATAAAGAAAATGTGGTAAATATACACAATGAAATATTATTCAGCCATAAAAAGAATGAAATTCTGTCATTTACAACATCATGGATGAAACTGGGGAGATTTATGTTAAGTGAAATTAGCCAGGCACACAAAGACAAAACATACATGTTCTCACTCATATGTGGGGGCTAAAAGTATTATCTCATGGAGACAGAGAATAGAATGATAGTTATCAGAGACTGAGAAACATAGTGGGAGAGTGGGGGAGATAAAGAAGTTGGTTAATGGGTACAAAAATACAATTAGTGAGAAAGAATAAGATATAGTGTTCAGCAGCACGATAGGGTGACTATATTCAACAATAATTTATTTTATATTTCAAAATACAGAAGAGTGGAATTAAAATGTTCCTAACACAAAGAAATGATAAATTCTTAAGGTGATAGATAACCCCAATTACTCTGATTTGATCTTTATATGTGCTATACTTGTATCAAAACATCACATGTAGCCCATAAATATGTACAATTATTATACATCCATAAAAATTTAAAAAATTCTTCCCAGTTAAAAAAAATATACAGTTTCAGTGAATCTCAAACATGCTTTAGCTGTAGCTAAATAGCTCTGAAATAACAACAGCAAAAACAAAATTCTTTTTTGGTAACTTCTCTCTACTCTTCTCATTTTTTTTCCTCCTACCTGTGACCATATTAGGATATATATAGTCTTAAGTACATGTAAAAATTGGCCATTGAGAGTTTCTCATCAATAGAAAAAAACACAAATTTGAAATGTTTAGGAAAATAGTATTTGTACTTAGCATCAATCAGAACAATTCTTCTTTCTACTTCATTAACTTGAAGTAATGAGGAGAATAAGTGAATGAAATGCGTATTTCATAGCTTTAATTAACTAGTTATACAGCTGTGTTATTTTTCTATTCTTGCCTACCGAAGACATATAACAACGTAGGCCTAGTGGTAGTGTTAGCGCTCATTGTAAAGCTTGTCTTTCATAACTCAAAGATTTCAATGCCCAGTGATTAAATCCTATTATTTTCAGCTTTATTTTTTCAGGGAAGAACTAAGATGATGACAATAACTAATAAGGCTTATTTTCAAAGATTGATTCTTCTTCATCTCCTATCCTCACCTCAGACTAGTTTGATTAAACTTATACTTATTTCTTCTCCTCCCTGATAGTGCTTTGTTATGCTACCCTGTATTTCCTTATTGCTTAATGTACAGTGGCCACTTGACCATCTTGATATCACTCCACCACTCAACATTGTGCACAGTATCAACCATTCCATCACTGGATGGAGTAGGGGTAGGGACTGGTATTTTTTTTTTTTTTTCTGCTGCCTAATTTTCTGCTACCATTCAGTCCCTTTAAGTTCTCCTCCTTTTCTCAACCTATGAAGTGTGGAATGTCTCCAGCATCTTCCCTGGACCTTGTTTTCTCTCCTCTATATATTTTTTTGATCCTAAGCAATCTCATTCCCCTCATTGTTTAAATGTCATCTGTATGCTGGGGTCTTCTGTATATTAAAACTTAGGTTATCAACATATGATGATGAAAATTCCATTAGATAAAAATTCCTGCAAATTTGTAGTATTCATTTAGCTGTGGAATGCTGAATTTTTAAATGATTAGGGTTAATTTGATTGGAATTGTTGATGGATTAGCTTTAATTATCAAGTAAATTTTTCTTCTAAGATAAATACTAGCAGTATAATGCATTTTCATAATTTTAGCATATCTCTGATTTTGCAGATATGTCCTGTGACAAATTCTCTTACAGTTGTTTAAAGAAATCCCTGAAAACTATTAAAAAGATAAATATATCATAATGTCATCAGTAAAAAGTAATATTTTCTCCATCAAAATAGAATTGAAATATTTAAAAAAGTAATTTTTATTGCACTGTTTTACATTTCCAGGCAATCTGCAAAAACTTTAAGGGGTGCTTGTGGCATAATTAAATTTATGCCATATTAAAGCGTAGCTTGATTAGTGTGATTGAATAAAATAAGATTATTAATTACAGATGGAATTTTGTTCTGCAAATTTTATAAAGAAATTAAACACTATCTTTCTGTTATTATTACTGTGCTTACTACATGTCATTAGGTCTTTATTTAGAAATACTAATTTTATTAATATAGATGTAACAAGCTCTCCCATATAAATTAGAATATTTGATTTTCATTATGTTATTTTTTCACTGAAGTCAGGCAAGGTTTTTTATCATATTTGATACTGTAATGAATTTTAGAAAGTTTGGAGAGATTTAGAATTACTAATCTCATAATTTTCTTTATCACAGGAAATCTGAAATAGCTTTAGTTTTTTTTCTCTAAGATGAATATTTTCACATTGGTTTGAAATAATAAATGAAGCAGAGGATGTTTAGGAGTTCTCAAAGACAGTATTAGCAATGTACAGGGAGTCCATTTTTTTATAAGGAGTTTTATTTCCCAGATAATGAATCCTCTCTATTTGCTATTTTTATTACTCTTAATCTTTGATAAGATTTTTTTTTCAATAATAGAATAAAAACATTATGCTTTGGTAGTAAATCACATGCATAGTAATAAAATCTAAATCAACATCATTCTTTTATGTAAAATAATTCTAAAGAATAGTGTGCACCAAAGATGCTCACTATAAATAAAGGTGAAGTGTTTTGAGGTGTTGCTTAATGATCAATCTACCCCAGTAGGAGGTCCTTAGTCTCAGATACTTCCTCACTACCACAACGTTTGTCAAACTGCCATTCATAATGAGAAGAGCTTATTTCTCACACATAAAGAATAGTGAAGTAACTCTAGCTAAAAGAATAGAAGGTTCCCAATTTGTGTATGTATGTATGTTTCTATACACACACACCATCTTCTATTCTGGAGTTTAGCAACACAGAACCCCCTTTAAGGACTAAATCCACAAAATGTCGCCTGACTTCCATGCTGCTGCCTTTAGTAGCCTTTCTGTACCAGATTCTCTGGCTGGTCACAGTTATTCTGTAGAATTGTTCACCTGCACTTTGCATAATTGAAAGGTGCTATTGTTTTCTCTTTGTCCTGCCTATGGGTTTAGACAGCTGTTTCTCCGATAGGCAGTAAACTGCTAAACAAAAACCCAATGCCTTCTGGAAAGGTATGCATCAGTGCAAAAAAAAAAAAAAGGATTTATTTAGCTTTTACTGTCAATATGATGATAGCTTGCTCTATTTTTTGCATAAGTTCCGTTAAGTAGCATTTCTATGGCTAATTGTTTCATTTATTCCCTACAATAAAAACGATTCTTTAGTGTACATGATTATAATGATAAAAATAATTATATAACACTTATCTTTCTGTTTTCATCATATTGTCATTTATGTAATTCAGTGATACTGAAATATTTGAAGGAAGCAGGTGTAACTGAAGAGAGCTTTATGTAATATTGGATTTTTACTCTACATCGATTGGAAATTTTCAAAAGGGTCATTAAAAATGCCCATATGTTCCTATCATTTGTTTTGCAAAATGTAGCACTGATGACAATTAGGCACAATCACCAAATTGACATTGTAAATATCAGAATGTAGTGTAAATTTTTATTTAACTCAAAATTTACCCTTGCTAGACCACCAGTTTTACATTCAGTCCATCACTCTGTAGGGTGATCCCAGATTAGAAAGTAGTTTAGGAAGTTGTTTCTGTTCACACAGTGGCTTAACAAATAAATAAAACAAAACAAACAAAATCTTTGAAATCATACTGCACTTGGTTTAAATCTCAACTTTTGTCTCTAGCTGTATGCCTTTAGTACTGTGACCTAATTACCTTAGCTTCGAGTTTCTTATTTGTAAAACTGAGGTAAAAAAGAGGATATTTCAAAATATGGTTGTATAGATTAAAGTCATTTGAGCTGGATTTTCCAAACTTGTTGCCAAAAGTATCTTAAGTGAAATGGAATTTAAAGAAAAACAAATAGAAGTTAATATTATATCATGTTCTCCTTTATTTGCTTCCTTTATTCTTCATATAAAATATATTAAGGATATATTTTGATTATTGCATAAGAATATATAGAGAATGTCTTCATTAATGTTACTTTTACTGCCAAATGAACAACCACATGCATCTATCTTTTCATACTTTTCTTAATGCACCTTTGACATAATCTTCTGAAACTGGGGATAATCAATCTAAGAGAATATGTGTACACAATTTTGTCATTGTCCCTTCCTTACCATTATTACTGTACCATCTTATATTCACTTCAGCAGTATAAAATCACCCATTCACTACAACTTTGCCAAAAGAACATACTGCCAAATTTCTGGGATTTTGACACTTTTGAGAGAAATGATATCAGTGTAATTTTAATATTTATTTATTATAAGCAAGGTTAAATATCTTTTCATATGATGAGTATTATCTGCATTTCTTTTTCAGTGAACTATCTGTTATTTAGTTCATTTTATATAGGGCTTCTAGTATTTTTATTCTCTCTTTTTTAAGGTCATTATAAAACAGAATTATAAACCTTTGTGTAACCTCATTTTTATTTTGATCTTTCTTGGTATTGATTGTGCTATGTAACTGTCTTTATTGACTTTTTTCCTGCATCCATTTTTTTGTACTTATATACATGTGCCAACTTGACAGAAATTTTAGAGAGTTTTGAGGCTTTGTTGTAGAACTTTTGAAAAAAATTACCTCTGATATTCAGTATCTTGGTGAATAAGACTTTTAAATAGTGGAATAGGTAATCTCTGAGACTCTTTGTTATTTTATTATATTGTGATTCTGTTTTATGGTGTATTCAAAGGAAGAATTAACAAAACATAAACATTAAAAAGTATTAGCTTTAGTATACAGAGATGTGAAGCATTGTTCATTTTGTTTTATGTTTTACAAAAGTTTGAACCATACTACACCATGGTATTGTAGCAATAGTATGTGCTAATTGGTGGATCCTTGAATCTAGCTGGAGATTGGAACTTATGAAAAATTGTATATACTCAAGAAACTTTCAGTGAACACTTGCTGTGTTCCAAGTGTTCCTCGTTTTCTAGATAAGGAAAATGAGCCCCAGAGTAATTACACAGCTAACCATCGACAGAAATTAGAACCTGGTTCAAGACCATTCTAAATGGATTTCCCTAATACTCTCCTGATTCATAGAAAAACAAACACAATTTCCAGGAAATAGCAAAAAAAAAAAAAAAAGGCAAGAATTCAGAAATTAATTAATTCCTATATTGGTATAAATCAAAATGGAAAGCCTTTTGCAGATTTCTGTGGTTGGCATTATTGTTCAGCCATCACATTATTTATTAATATATACTTTAAGTGCTTCTAAAAGAAGCATGCTTCTCCATAAGATAATATTTTTCAACCCATTAATTTTTATAAACCAAGTCAATATACACATTCTGATAATCTGAATCTTGAAGGGATTTGAAGGTGTCTGAATTAATAAATATAGTCTTAGAAGATAAATGCATATATAGAATAATACAAATTTCA
This sequence comes from Mirza zaza, assembly GCA_008750895.1. Classification (NCBI taxonomy): domain Eukaryota; kingdom Metazoa; phylum Chordata; class Mammalia; order Primates; family Cheirogaleidae; genus Mirza; species Mirza zaza. Next base: position 34,784 of record VSMD01058779.1, read on the forward strand.
GATACTTCAAATTCAATTACAAATCAATGAGATTAAAGAAAACAAAAGCTAGGAGCTGTAGATATTAATTTAGGATATAACATTTTCTGAGGGAAAAGAGGAAATAAAAATATACATAATTTAGAAGGCACTTACAATTTAGGTTATGTGACACAATTAAATATTTTTGAGATGCTTTCCTATGCAAAATATTTTAATGTGGATGCTTTCCTTAGTTTTAACAATATTTTAAAGAAAAAAAATATGGATCTCATCCTTGGCAAAGTTGTGAAAAGAAGCAAGAATAAATCTCAAAGTAATATAGTCCAAAGACAAATAGGAGTGCCAGGAAAAAATATTAAATTAAAAGTAGCAAAGCATTAGATGTTAAATTACATATTCTGTGGTGGGTAGGTACAAGACCATTATATTTTTATTTTTTAATTACATACATTTCATTAAAATATATCAGTATATATGCATCGTATAAAGTGTTCTGTTGATTATTTTATAGTTTACATTGTTTATAGATATTATACATATCCTTTTTATAGTTATAAATTATTGCATAATAAAAATATAAAAGATGAGGTTGACATCAACTGAAAATGACTATTTTCTATATCTTTAAAGACAACAATGACAAGAGACCTCAGTTTGTGCTATACAAATATTTGGGGGCTACATGAAAGTTATTGTTATTGTATATTAATTTTCAAATTAAATTTCTCATAAAAGTTGATTTTAAAATCAATCAAGTACAAAAGATAAAAATAACTTATGTGTAAGCATGTAAATTTAAAAATATAACATAAAATTTTCATTTCTACACAGTCTCATTTTCAAAGTCATTTTTCTCATTAGAAAAAAAAAAGTTACTTTTAAAAGCATGTCAAACTATATTAATTTTCTTCTAGAACATTTATCCCCAGATGTAAATTTGCCTTGTATTAAATTGACATATGGGAAGATAAAAGTGCTTTTCAAAATGTAAAATTAAGATATTTTTAGGTTTTGTAGGCTTAAGTGTAGGGAGGAGAAAGAGAAGTAAAGTTCACAAAACTATAAGTGTTTTTCTTACAGCAGAGATTTCTCCCCGAACTCTATTTTACTTTTTCTGAAATCCATTATTATAAATGAAGAATTTATAATTTACTTTTAGTTTAAGTTATTTTTTCTAACACTTTCCTGAAGTATCATAAGAAAACTTTAATTCTTTCTATGGATCACTTCCCTTCATAGAGGACTTATTTTTCATATTAATGCATAAAATCTTTTGGGGAATTAGTTTCTTTGCTATGCAGATGATTTATTCACATAGTCACACCAGTCAATCATTTTTTTTATTTTGCTTTTGCTTACTTTCTCAATCCAGTACTCAATGGTGAAATGACATGTCTTAATAAATAAACAGAAGTAATATATGCTTATGAATTGTTTCTTCCATCTTTCAAGATCTACGTTTTATTTCTGTGAATTTTATTGATTGAAAATTTTTTATAATGTCCTATTGAAGTCAGATAGGAAAATATGAATGATATATATGATTTATTATTATAAGATATTTTATTCCACTATATGTAATACAAATTAATCCTATTTAAAATAAAAATAGCTATTAATAAATAAAATTTTATTTTTTAGACATTCACCAATTAATACTCAAAATTGTGCTCTTCAACTATGTTGTTAAATTTTTTTGGTGCAGACTGTTTGCCTCAAGCTAAAATATAGTAACTTTGAACCTTGAACTACACAGGGTTGGGACACTGATCTATATTTAATATATATATAAAAATATATATACATATAAATATATATACATAGTGAGATAATTGTATATCTGCCTTCATGGATTTTTTTTACACTATTGCTTATACAGTGTAATGGTAAAAAAGAAATTTGTCTAAATAGTTATAGTTAGCATAGAGGATAAATAAATTGAGAACATGTATATAACAGAATCCTAAGAAGCCATAAAATAATAATGTATATTATAAATTATTGACATGGAAAGAAATGTATGAAATATTATTGAATAAAGAAGGATTTCTAGGCCGGGCGCGGTGGCTCAGGCCTGTAATCCTAGCTCTCTGGGAGGCCGAGGTGGGCGGATTGTTTGAGCTCATGAGTTCGAGACCAGCCTGAGCAAGAGCGAGACCCCATCTCTACTATAAATAGAAAGAAATTAATTGGCCAACTAATATATATAGAAAAAAAAATTAGCCGGGCATGGTGGCACATGCCTGTAGTCCCAGCTACTTGGGAGGCTGAGGCAGCAGGATTGCTTGAGCCCAGGAGTTTGAGGTTGCTGTGAGCTAGGCTGACGCCACGGCACTCACTCTAGCCTGGGCAATAAAGTGAGACTCTGTCTCAAAAAAAAAAGAGAAGGATTTCTAACTGTAAGAACTTGTTTAATTAGGAGTTTATATTATGTTTGCAAGATTATGTATATATAGCCTATTTACTAAAATATTTACTAAATTTACTAAAATATTACTAAATTATTACTAAATAATTTTTACTAAAATATTAGCATTTATTCTTTGGCTTGATATCCAGTAGTGGGATTGCTAGGTCAAATTGTGGACCTACTTTTAGTTCTTTGAGGAATTTCCATATTGTTTTCCATAGAGGCTGTACTAATTTGCAGTCCCACCACCAATGTATAAGAATTTCTTTCTTTGTGCATCCATGCCAGCATCTATTGTCTTTGGACTTTTTAATAAAGGCCATTCTAACTGGAGTAAGGTGATATTTCATTGTGGTTTTAATTTACACATTCCTGATGGTTAATTATTTAAGCATTTTTTTATATGTTTATTGGCCATTTGTCTATCTTCTTTTGAAAAGTTTCTGTTCATGTCTTTTGAACAATTTTAATGAGGTTGTTTGTTTTTTTCTTGATGATATGTTTCAGTTCTTTGTAGATTCTGGTTATTAGCTCTTTATCAAATGTATAGCTTGTTAATATTTTTTCTCATTCTGTAGGCTGTTTGCTCTGTTGATTATTTTCTTAGCTGTGCAGAAGGTTTTAAATTTAATCAAGTCCCATTTATTTATTGTTGTTGCTGCCGTGATTGCCATTGGGGTCTTCCTTATAACTTCTTTGGCTAGGCCAATAACTAGAAGAGTTTTTTCTACATTTTTTTTCAGAATTCTTATGATTTCATACCTAACATTTAAGTCTTTTATTCATCATGAATTAATTTTTGTGAGTGGTGAGAGATATGGATCCTGTTTTATTCTTCTGCATGTGGCTATCCAGTTTTCCCAGCACCACTGATTGAATAAGTCTTCTTTTCCCCAGTGTATATTGTTGCCTGCTTTGTCAAAGATCAGTTGGCTATATGTGGATAGTTTTATATCTGGCTTCTCTGTTCTATTGCATTGGTCTATGACTCTATTTTCTTGCCAATATCATGCTCTTTTGGTTACCATAGTTTTGTAGTATAGTTTTAAGTCTGGCATGGGATGCCTCCAGATTTGTTCTTTTTCCTTCAGATTATTTTGGCTATTCAGGTTCTTTTCTCATTCCAAATGAAGCATAGAATTATTTTTTCTAGATCTGTGAAATATGACATTGGTATTTTGACAGAGACTTCATTGAATCTGTAAATCACTTTCAGTATCATGGACATTTTAGCAGTGTTGATTCTACTGATCCATGAGCATGTTTTTTTCTCTCTCTCTTCTTTATATCATCTGTGATTTCTTTCTTCAGTGTTTTGTAGTTCTCTTTTTATAAATCATTCGCCTCCTTGGTTAAATATTTTCCTAGGTATTTTATTTTCCTTGTAGCAATTGTGAATGTTATTGAGTCTTTGATTTGACTCTCAGCTTGACTATTCTTGGTGTATAGAAATGCTACTAATTTGTGTACACTGATTTTGTAACCTAAGACTTTGTTGAATTTATTTATCAATTCCCAGAGTCTCATGGTGGAGTCTTTGGGGTTTTCCAGATATAAGATCATATCATCAGCAAAAAGCAATAGTTTGACCTCCATTTTCCTGATTTGGAAACCCTTTGTTTCTTTCACTTGCCTGCTTACTCTGCTAAGACTTCCAGCACTATGTTGAATAGAAGTGGAGACAGTGGGCATCCTTATCGCTTCCAGTTCTTAGTGGAAATGCTTTCAACTTTTCCCCATTCAATATGATGTTGGTTGTAGGTTTGTCATATATGACTTTTATAATTTTTAGATATATTCCTTCTATGCCTGAATTGTTGAGGATTTTTATCATGAATGATTGTTGCATCAATAATGAAATTGAGATAGAAATCAAAAGATTCCTTGAACTGAATGATGAAGGGTACACAAGCTATCAAAATCTATGAAATTCAGCAAAAACAGTCTTAGGTGAAAATTCATGGCCTTAAATGCCTACATCAAAAAGACAGAAATATCACAAATTAACAATCTAATGCCACATCTGAAGGAACTAGAAAAGGAAAAGCAAACCAAACCCAAAACCAGCAGAAGAAAAGAAATGACTAAGATTAGAGCAGAACTAATCAAAATGGAAAACAAAATAATACAAGGTATCAATGAAACAAAAAGTTGATTCTTTTAAAAGATAAAACGATTGATAGACCTCGTGCTATATTAACCAGAAATAGAAGGGAAAGGACCCATATAAGTTTAATCAGTAATGAAACAGGAGACATTACAACTGATCCCACTGAAATACAAAATATTATCTGTAAATACTGTGAAAATCTCTTTGCACATAAACCTGAAAATGTACAGGAAATGGACAAATTTCTGAAAACATACAATCTCCAAAGAAGCCTCAGTCAGGAAGAAATAGAACTTCTGAACAGACCAATAATGAGCCATGAGATGGAAGCAGTAATAAAAAATCTTCCAACAACAACAACAACAACAACAACAAAAAGCCTTGGACAAGATGGATTCACAGCTCAATTTTACCAGACCTACAAAGAAGAGCTTGTGCCCATATTACAGAAATTATTCCATAACATTGAGAAAGACTCATTCTACAAAGCTAGTATCACCTAGATATCAAAACCAGGAAAGGACACAACAACAACAACAACAACAACAAAACTACAGATCAATATCCTATATTAATATAGACACAAAAATCCTCAATAAAATCCTAGCAAACAATGGGTAAGATGTGCAATGTTTGGGGCATGGACATGCTTGAAGCTCTTACTCGAGAGGGCAGGGGGGCATGGGCAATATAAGTAACCTTAACACTTGTACCCCCATAATAGGCTAAAATAAAAAAATAAATAAATTTTAAAAAATCCTAGCAAACTAAATTCAACAGCATATCAAAAAATAATCCACTATGACCAAGTGGGCTTCATCCCAGAGATGCAAGGATGGCTCAACATATATAAATCAATAAATGTTACTCACCACATAAACAGAAACAAAAACTAAGACCATACGACTGTGTCAATAGATGCAGAAAATGCATTTGGCAAATTCAATTTCTGAGATGCTGCAAACTCAATTTGGTGAGAAGTGATGAAGAGCAGTGGGGGAAAAAGTGGATAAGATGTAGATCATAGAGCTTTTGGTGCACAATTAGATCATAGAAATAAAAAAGATATTTTTGAACTGAATAATTCAATGGCATTATTTAATGAGAAATAAGTTAAAGTGCTGATGAGTTAATTTGGGAAAATATTAAGTGATGGAGATGTTTATACTAGTTTTTGAATTAAATATAATCGTAAGCTCTATTAGGAAGTAAATATACATGATATGGGCAAAATAAAACCCACAAACTTATACTGAGATAGTCGTTTTAGTACTTTGTTCTATATTATGCCCATATATGTATATAGTTTTCACAGTAAAAATCATTTTCAACAAATTCGTCATGACTTGCTTTTTATAAATGTATCTGATATCTTCCCACATCAAATTTTACTACTAACAAATTTTTCAGTATTTATTTATTAATACAAAATATTTGAGTGCCTTCTATGTGTTAGGCCTTATGATAGTCACTAAGGATTAAATGACAGGCAGAAAAGAACACTGTCTCTGCCTCATAGAAGAGAACTGAATAGAGGAGATAGATACTGTATTGTATTATATTAATTTAAACCAGTTATCATAAGTTTTCTAGGATTTTGTTTGTTGAATATAGAACAAATATCTGTGGTTGAGACATTTTGCTTGATCACCATAATCTAAGAATAAATATTAATTTTCTTAATCTGATTAAAAATGTGTCTGAAATCCTATAGCGAATATCATACACTATGGTGAAATAGTGATCTCTGAGATCTGGGATGAGACAAGAACATCTATTATCAATACTTTGCCACAACATAGTAGTGGTCTTATCTTGTACAATAATATAATAGAAAGAAGATAAATACATGGTGCTTAGAAAAAAAAATCAATACTGCTTGATATGGTTTGAATGTTTGACCTGTTCAAACCTCATGTTGAAATTCAATCCCCACTCTTGGAGGTGGGGCCTTGTGGGAGGTGTTTAGTAAGTGAGGGGCAGATTGTGACTTCTCGCTTGACTAGTTCACTCAAGAGCTGGTTGATTATAGGAGTCTGACACCACCTCCTCTCTCTCTCTTGTTCACTCGCTATGTGTCACGCCTGTTCTCCCTTTGCCATCCACCTTGATTGGAATATTCGTGAATCCCTCACCATAATCAGATGCTGGTGTGATGCTTCTTGTATAGCCTGAATTACCATGAGCCAAACAAACCTCTTTTCTTTATAATTTACCCAGCCTCAGGTATTTCCTTTATAGCAATACGAAAGAGACTAATACACTGCTATTATTTGCCACTGAAACCATTATGTACCGAAAAATCCCAAAATAATATACAGGTAAATTACTAGAATTATTAAGTGGATTTAGCATGTTAATTGCATGTAAAGGAAAGATGCAAAAATCTGTTGAATTTGTATATGTAAGCAACAAATAAATTTGAAAGAAGGTTTAAAATGTAACTTACGATAGCTTTAAGAATTAAATACGTAAGAATAAATATAACAAAGCATATTAAGATAACCACAGTAAAATTAAAATAACTTGAGAGGGCTGGATGTGGCTCACGCTTATAATCCTAGCACTTTGGGAGGCTGAGGCAGGAGGATTGCTTGAGGCCAGAAATTTGAGACCAGCCTGAACAAGAGAAAGATGCTGTCTCTATAAAAAATAGAAAAATCAGCTGGCCATGTCTGCATGTGCCTGTAGTACCAGTTACTTGGGAGGCTGAGGTAGGAGGATCACTTGAGTCCAGGAGTTTGAGGCTGCAGTGAGCTGTGACGAGGCCACTGCACTCCAGCCTGGGCAACAGAGTGAGACCCTATCTCAAAACAAAAAATGGAGAGACATTAATGAATACCTAAACTAATGGAAAAATGTGTCATGTTTTACAGATTGGAAGAAAATATTTTAAGATATCAATTTTTCTAAATGATACTCTTTTAAATTTATGGAAAAATGAATAAAAATGCCAACAAAATTTTTAGTTCAAATTGACAAGCAAAACATAAATTTATATAGAATACGTAACTGTAAAAGACTGAGAGTAACAATGGCAGTTGAAAAAGGAGAAGGAAGACATATATTACCAAATATAAGACATTGTGAAGCCAGGATAATAGAGGCAGCATGATTTTGGCATAAAAGTAGACGAATTGATTTATAGAAAATGATAGAAAGTCCAGTAACAGATACATACATGTATGTAATCACTTGATTTATGACAGAGTGACAATGCAGTATGGAAGGATGTTATATCCTTATCAATAAAATGGGAATAAAACCTATTCGTAAGGTCATTGTGTGGACTGAGATAATCAGTGTAAGGCCCCAATCTAATGACCAGTAAATTTTACTAGCTTTCAATTTGCTAGATCTGACAAATTATTCTCCTTATCATATAATCACTGATTGCTGTTTTATTTAAAATAATGGGTCCTAAATAAGTCATTTATTTCTGAAATATAATTAACATTTCCTCCTCATGACAGATTTTTTTCAATTATAATTCATTTTCTATGCCTTTAGGCCTAGCTTCTCGCTTTTCCCTGCAATATGCCCTTCAGCAACACTTTTTTCTGTATTTAAAATAGCTTTATCAACTATATAAGCCTGCTTCCTTCTTTTGAATAAACATGTAATCTGTGGCTTAATTAGGGCTTTATTTATTTTTTAATATCCTAGACTAGCCATTTTGATAGAAACGTCTGGATACTTTAAATAATTTTTCTGTCTATGGTCACAAGAATTACTAAATAAATTCTTTGGTTCAAGTTCTATGTAAACTCCCTAGACATTTGCAATTTGAATAGCATATTAAAGGAAGTGATTAGCTTCAGGGTACTAAAACATTGCTCCTAAAAGTACTGGAAAAAAGAAAATTTACTTTTAGAAGACACTGACTATGCTTTCATTTTGTTTATTTTTGCTGGATTTAAATAGATTTTTCAGTGTGTATAGGTAAACACTAAAATGTCGTGCGTAATGACCCAAGACAATCTTACCTGCCTTCCTATATCTTTTTAGAATGTTTTTTTCTGATTTAAGACATTTAATAATATTAATGCATAAATAGCCACAAAAGGCAATCTCTGACTGAATGTAAAAATGGTAATTCTATTTGCTGCTATGGCCCCTTCAAACCATAGAAACTAGGAAAGTGCTACTTAAAGCCAATTTTTCCTAGGAACACTGAACTGATAACTGGATCAAAAACAGTTCATGAGAAAAATCAGAACTGATAACTGGATCAAAAACAGTTCATGAGAAAAATCCTTCATTTTCATATTCTGATTTCCATGACAACTGAGTTGGTATATATACTGATTTATCCGTTTCTCTTAACTATATGCCTATAAAAATCAAATCATCTTTAAATTGGGTTTAGATCCATCTTGAGATTAGTATGCTACACCGAAATAAATAGCATTTACTCTTTCAACACATGTATGTAACTTGAATTTTTTATTTTAAATGACCAAGTATAGGAACAGTGAGTCTGAAAATCAGATAGCATTGTGAAAAAACACATTATTTCAAGCAAGTCTTTTCAATTCACAGTTTACAGGATAGTTAATGCATCCAACTGATTTCTATTTTCCTTCAACAAAATTACTGTTTTGTTTTACTACCCACTGAGACTGATGACAAGTTGGACAGAATATATTCAAAGCAACGTTCTATTCTATTAACAATATTAAAGAAATGCTCTGCTGAATTTTACATCAAAGTTTCCCATTCATTTAATTTTTATACTGGTATGCCTATAGTAATAAGAACATTTGTTCAGATATTGTTTGGTAAACAGGTGCAATGTTTCATTTTGTACAAATTGTGCTAATTATGTTTTCTAAAATTAATCAGAGGGCAATATAATTCATTTTTATAGATAATTTTTTAATAAAAATGAATATTAACATATTTATTTTACTTTAGCTGCTATGAAAATGGAATCATAAAATGTATTTCTTAGATGCCTGGACCAAAAAATGTTTTCAAATAAAATCAACTATTTGTGTTATTTATTCAAGAAAGATCATCTTTGAACATGAGTCTACTAAAAGCTGCAAACATGAAAATTTTAGGGTACAAGAAATAGAAATGGAATAGTTTTATAAAATCCCCTTATTTTCTGGAAGGCCCCTACTTTCCTTGGTTACTTAGTTTGGGCCTAGATTTTATACACAAATATAGAAGACCTCCCCTATTTTAAAACCAATATTAAAATATATTTAGAGGTAATGTAACTTGAAATTTGATTTTATTTTATAGAAAATAAAAGGATTTATTTAGAATGGCTTTACAGACATTTAGATTTAAAATTATTTAAATTTTCTAGCATATTAACTATACACAAAAAACTATAACAAAGATATTTGTATCCACTAACTCTTCTATAAGCATTCATGAAGTCTTTAAGTTGACTAATACCTTACTTGATAGCACTAAAGAAATTATTTCTGATTCTAGACCTTCTATTATGAGTCTCTGTTAATCTTTTCCTGGTGCACTACATCATTGTATAATGAAATGAGCACTTGAGTGTATTTGAGTAATTTATTAAAATTACATAGCATTTAATATCTCTGTCTAGATTTCTCAAAGTATAATATTAAATAACAGAATCCTTGACATTTAATTTATATTACCATTTAATTTATACTTTATCTGAAAATTCGTATTAGAGGGTTGTTATTTTTTGTATTTATAGAACTTTACATCCTCCTGTCTCATGACTGACTCTCCCTCTTGTAGTATTATAATATCATGGCCAGACCAGTTGTTCTTTTTCTCAAGAAAAATTATCACCTCAAAAGATCCCACCAAGCACAGATATGTGGACTCAGTGTATTTTTTGTATATCCTCTTAAACAGATTTTGTTAATGTAATAAAATGAAATGTTATAAATTTAGTTGTTTCATTCCCTCAATCATGCAAGCTATTCAAATACATTTTACAGTTGACGCTTGAACAACATGGATTTGAACTTCATGGGACCACTTATACCAAGATTTTTTTCAACCAAATGTGGATAGAAAATACAGTATTCCCAAGATGCAAAACCTGCATATATGGGAGGGCCAACTTTTCATATATATGGTTTCTCTAGGGCCCACTGTAGGACTTAAGTATGTTTGCTTTTTGGTGTGCTGGGTCCTGGAACCCATCCCGTATGTATATTAAAGGACTACTGTAATTCAAATTCAAACTTCATAACTTAATCCACCCTGTTTTTTCCTGTATTATCAATAAGCATAGTTTTAAATATCTGTAAAAGAACAGTGTCTTCTTATCTCTCACATATGCATAGGTGCTAACACAGCTAGTTTCTTATTGGAAGAGGCAAAAATGAATGTCTCTTCCATGTTTGTATTCAGGGCTACAACTCTAAATTTGTTCTTTAATGTTAAATTTACTCACATGATTTCATGGTTTTATATCTTATCATTTTGCTTAAATAACAATAACTCAGGTAGATATGTTTATATGGATCATATATATCAGCATTCTGCACTAAGAGTTGTGTATGAAATTTAATATTCATATAATAAAAATTTTATTGAGGTCTTTATTTTTATGTGAATTAAAGCATATAATGCTATCACAGGCTTAGAAGAAGAAATTGAACAAAGACAAAACTATTATCTGCACATTTTGATACTAGGAATTATATACTGGGAGGTTCACTAAGTTACGAGTGAGCAGGAGTCACTCTATAACCTGTTAACAGGAATATATAAATTGGAGAATGAGTTTGCCTTGATATACTGTTGAGATATAAAATTTGATACAATACAGTGATTGACACTAAGATGTTTGCCATTCAAGCCTCCTTCTGACTACTTCCAGGGGCAATGTTAAGAGCTATAAGAACAGAAGATCACAATACAAGAGATTTTCCTGGTGTACTCACAAATTCTCTGTGCAAATCCAAAATTGCAAGGCAAGATATCAGGTGATTTTTCAATAGAATGTGACACTGTTAACTGAAAGATCTTGTGTCTGTGATTTCACATTGTGGAGGCAGCTGGAACAGAATGGGAATGATGAGGCCCTGATCAGAGCAAATCAAGAGGAAGGCATTTAATGAAGATAAATGTTTTTACCCCCCAAATATGAGGTATCGTTTATAAAACAAACTAGATGTTTAAGCTCTCCCTTTAAGACAGATAAAGGATTTGGATAGGCTGAACATGTCCACATTTGAACTATAAAATTATTATTATTTGCAGCTGCTTCTGGTACCTTCCTATTTCCTAAGATTGTAAGAATAATAGAAAGTATAATAGAGTTAGCTCACTTAATATCAAGAAGAAGATATAAAAAATAGGTTACAATCTTCATGAAATCTTTGAAACTCAATTTTCCTACAAGTAAAACACTGTAATAACAAATATTATAATGTCTATCCAAGAATAGAAAATAAATGAATCTGAAGTCCTTACTCTTACACTGACCTTTTAAAATCAAATATAAGAAAAGTGACATAAAGGGAAAGTAATCAATATAATGGATAAATTAATATCACCTTGATTATACTATACTGGTTCCCATTTGTGCTTTTACAGAAATAATAAATACATGGTACATATGTAAGTATAAGTACTATTATGATTACCCCTTGTTACTTCTGATAACTCTGAATTTTGGAGAGGTTGAATGGCTTCCTTAAGGTTAATAGGGAGTAAAACTACTAAGTGACAAAGCTGGAATTTAGACCCAAGCAGTTTAAGCCTAGAGTATGTGTTCTAAATAATAACACATTATTTCAGTGGTTCTCTTCATCATTGCTACAGTTGTTACTATATACTTTTTTATATTCTTTACCTGAATCCTGTGAGATTTAAATTTATTTAAGATATGATGAAGCTATCATGGAGAGGTTAACTCACTTCACAGCTGTTCTAGGGGTACCAGATGGTGGAGTGCTCAGCTATCAAGGCCAGTATCCCTCCTTTACTCCATCCTGTTTTAGATGATTAATTTTTATGTCTGCTACTTCCTCAATTTGTTCTTCCTTAGTTGAAGATAGGAGACAATTCAAGGTCTGTGTGTATGTGTAAGTGTGTGTTTGTGTATATGTATAACTGGTTTTAAGTATTTTATACATAAAAATTAGTATGATAAAGTATTTAGTGCTTTGGAGAACATTTATTATTTTGTGTTGCTAGATTAAGATGCACACTGTATACACATATCGTTTTTTAATTTTCTCTACTTTCTCCTTAAATATTTAGATATCATTGTAAATATGTTAATATACTTACAATTAAATAACAAAGAATAACTATTACATATGGAAAGAGTATGACTCCGGAGCCTTACTGTAGCCTGCTTTTTCTGCCTCTGAAGCTACAGCTTCTTTATATTCTGTGTTCTTCCTTTCACTATCTTTCTTCCCCCTAAAATCCAGATACATATTTTTATTCTCATATTTTTAAAAAAATCACTTATAGTAAACATCCATGAGTTTAGTGAAATCACTGAAGATTTGGATTAGTGGGTCACGGTCTGGGCCTCAGTATGCATGGCAGAGCTATACCTCTCTTTTAGTATTCTTCCCACAGATTTATAGGACGTCTACACAGAGCGACATCTTGGGGCATCCCTATTCTAAAGAGTTGTCTGCTTTTGCTCTTCATTATATTGCTCTATTTTATTTTCTTAATTATAACCTGTTCCTATCTGAAATTTTTCTGTTCAATTACTTATTTGTTGTCTTTTACTGCCTACTAGAATGTCAGGCCATTGACAATTGGAAATTTGTCTCAAGTTCACTCATGTAGCTGCAGTAACTTGAATAATTCCTGGAACACAGCAAGTTCTTAATAAATATCTGTGACAGGGGAAAAATCAAAATTTGTTCTCTTATTCCATATGTCTTTAATCTCTGCCTTTTACTTCGGCTTTCTGGTTTGCTCTCTCAAGCTCCAATTTTTTCTTAACCTCTGTAATATAGATGAGCTTTTCCCTGGAGATGTTGGGTGTCTTACTTTCTACTTTAAGCACTCTGGTCAAATCTTTCTTCTAAACAAGCATGGCCTTCATCCTATGAATACTTAAAATCTATCTGCATAATTTCATATATAAATTTATATTTTTTTAGATAGTCCATATATACACAAACATACTTCTGTGTTTAGGTAAACTTCCATTACATATTTCTTCAAATGTAAGTATTCTATCGGCACATCAGAATTACTAAGAGTATGAACAAGGTAGGCTCCATTTTACAGCAAATTATGCTAACACTGTTTTCTTAAGAAATATAAAGAAAACAATTTGATTAAAGACAAAGAATCCAGCAGTGAAAACATAAGGCAAAAGCAGGTTCATGAATTACTACAAAGGACTCTAATTAATGTGAGATCCTCAATAGACACTCTCTGAGGACAACTTTTTAGTGAGCAACAGGAGGCATTCTATGTTTGTGCTATCAATTCAGGATATGTTCCCAACAACTTGGCTTTTATAGAGCAATGTCTAAGGAAAAATAACTTGCTGTTCTTTTTGTATTATAGGAATGCTTTTATATCTCTGGATTACATGAGAGATGAATAATTTAAAAGGATAGCTGAACTGGTAGGGTTATTTTTGAAAAGGTAGAAAATTAAAGCCTTATAAATCAGTAGATAATGGGGAAATAAAGCAAAAGACTTCACCAATGATTAGAAATTGTTCAACAGTATATTGATTCTAAACTGAGAATACTATGAATGTAATCTTAGAGCCAGCCAAACTGCTTTTCCATTTCTGATTGGAAATTTTGGGAAAATCAAACAGTTCATGTTGAGTGCTCAACTCAGCTGTGAAAAATTTATATGGCTGGAAGAAATCTCCAGCTGGAAACTGAAATGTTGGGTCAAATAGACACTGTTTTTAATATTTGCATCCTTGGAGGAATATGTTATTGGAAGAAACAGAAGGGCTTAGAAGAGTGTATAGATGGTAAGTTTTTTTTTTTTCTCCCTGAATGATGGTTTCTAATAAAGAACTGACATTTTGTGGCTAAGAAATTAAGTATTAAGACCATTGGAAAATATTCATTTACATATGGTTGGATAACTGATGAAACAAAGCAAAAAAAGAAATCTTTAACATGAAATTTTGAAAAGAGTGAGAAAAAGGCAAATAACATAATAAATCTGAGTATTTTGGGAACAAACTAGGTACATTAATAAATGTCTGAGATGTTAGATACCCCAATTATCCTGATTTGATTAATTCACTGTATATGTCTGTATCAAAACATATGTACCCTATAAAAATATACAATTATTATGTATACATAATTATTAAAAATTAAAAAGAATTTTAAAATGAAGAGTAATTCTAATTTATATTTTGCTCCAAAGAGAATAGTAATTACATTCTTTATTTGAATGTTGACAATTTTATCCTTTAGAAGCCTAAGGGGACAGTGAGAAGCCTGTTTTTGTGCACTTAATTCATAAGAATTGATTGGTTGATAATGAGGAAATGTCAGAAAAGTTGAGAATGTTCTTATAATTTTATAAGGGAATAATTGATATATTTATGTATGAACCTTAAACTTTCGGGAGAGATTGCAATAATTTCTCAAACTGTAAAAATGATGACAGGAAGAGTTGCTTAAGTAGAAGGTGACTTAGAAGAGATGGGTAATTATCTTTAATAGAGTGATACAGTATAATAAATTCGGTGAGGTATATGAAGTAGAAAATTTTTAAGTCTGTATTTTGATGACCGTTTCCCCACCACCTAGATCAAAATATAAAACTTTACATTACATCAGAATTTTTTTTGTATACATGTGATCCACTCAAGTGAATACCTTATACCCAAAGAGGAAAACAGCATGACTTCAACCATCAGTTAGAGATACCTGTTGTAGAACTCCCTATAAATGGAATTACACAGTATGTACTCCAGTGCTTGCTTCTTTCTTTTTTTTGATTTCAAAATATTATAGGGGTACAAATGTTTTTGGTTACATGGATCATTTTTGTAATGCTTGAGTCAGGGTATAAATGTGTCCATCACCGAAACAGTGTTTGTTTCACCTGTTAGGTAGGTTTTCACCCTTCCCCTCCTTCTCCCTCCCTCTACTTGATTTCTGCTGAGTTTTACTTACCTCTGGGCTTATGTGTGCTCATCCGTTAGTTCCAATTTAATAGAGAGTACATGTAGTGTTTGTTTTTCATTCTTTAGATCTGTGGTCCCCAACTCCTGGGCTGCTGACTGGTGACAGTCCATGGCCTGTTAGGAACTGGTCCTCACAGCAGGAGGTGAGCAGAAAGTGAGCCAGTGAAGCTTCATCTATATTTATAGCCCTCACTCCCCATTGCTCTTATCATCACCTGAGCTCCGCCTCCTGTCAGATCAGTAGCAGCATTAGATTCTCATAGGAGCAGGAACCGGACTGTAAACTGTGCATGGGAGGGATATAGGGTGCACACTCTTTATGAGATCGAATGCTTGATAATCTGAGGTGGAGGTGAGGAGGAGATGCTAGTGCTGGGGAGTGGCTACAAATACAGATTATGATTAGCAGAGAGGTTTGACTGCACAATAAACGTAATACACTTGAATCATACTGAAGCCTCTCCCTGCCCTGGGCCTGTGGAAAAATTATCTTCCATGAAACTGGTCCCTGGTGCCAAAACTTTTGGGGACTGCTGTTTTAGATACTTCACTTAGAATAAGAATGAAGTACTGATATACTTAAAAATGAATAAATCCCATTGAAATAGTCTCACTGAAATAATTGAGAGGAAAAGAAACCAAGCACTAGGGAGATTTATTCATTTTTAAGTGTATCAGTAATTCATTCTTTTTATTAATGTGTATGAACATATTAGTATATATAATAATTTATTTCTCCATTGCATTGTTGATGGAAATTAAAGCTGTTTTGAGTTTTGGCTGTTTTGAAAAATCGGCTGCAAATATTCTTGTACATGTATTTTTATCTGCATGAAAAAGCATTAAAAATATATAAATGGAGAAGAAAGGGCCACATTCCTCAACAGTACACAGTCTGAAATCAATCTATTGAGATTTTAATCCAACTTCTCTATTTTCCAGTTGAGCGACCTTCAGCAAGTTACCAAAACTCACTCTGCCTCAGTTTCTCCATCTGAAAAACTAAAATTAAAATAGTACTTAATCCACAGAATGATTATGATAGAAAATAAGTTAATATATGTGAATTATACAGTGAAATGTTTGGCACTCAAGTATTTCAAAGAAATTTGAGACAATTGTGTCAGAAAAGCAAATGTTAAAAATGAGCTGATGTTAGCGAAAAATTCCAATGACCATAACAATATTTCTTTTAACTTTGCGACAATAAAAAGAGCTAGTAAACTCATTGCTACTTCCTATAATAGGCAATACATTCAAAGTGAACATGTCAATAACTATTGTTAATTAAGAATAACCTAAAACCAGAGCAGATGTTTTGGCTGGTAAATACCACTGTGGCCATATCTGTTGTTAAATTTCAATTTCTGTTCCAATTGGTCAAGTATTTTATTAGCTGTAGGTGAAGAGATACTAAGAGAGCAGCTGGCTATGTTAAGTGACTTCACATTTCTAGGTCTGACAAATTGCATTTGCCATGTTGGACACATTTCAAATGCAAATATTTAGCAATTGCACACTTTTAGTAACACAAAATTGGAAAGGAGCCAGATGACAATTTTTAAAGAGAGTAAATTGAATTCTGAAAAGGTACAGACCATAATCATATTTACTGAATGACAATTAAAGTCGAGATACTGTGCCAAACAGTGAATATAAAAAGATAAAGTAGACATTATTATGTTTGAAGAATTTGCATTTTATTCCATGAAAAAGTCAACAAACAGGTAAAAAATATCAATTCACACTAAATTTATCAGTAAGATTATTATAAATGTCTGTGTATTTTGAAAGAAAAGGCAAAAAATTCAATATTCAAGACTTATAGGAATTAAAAAATCACCCCAAACTATTTTTTTTGGCTTGTAGGTTATGTGCTTTCTAGATTGTGAAATATTATAGATATATCTTATTTATAAAACATGTGTATCATTCTATTTTAGAATCTGTATAATAGCAACTATTTATTTATTTTTTATTTATTTATTTTTTTATTTTAGCGTATTATGGGGGTACAAGTGTTAATGTTACTTATATTGCCCATGCCCCCCTCCCCCTTCGAGTAAGAGATTCAAGCATGTCCATCCCCAAAACATTGCACTATTTATTTTAATGCATATAATTTGATTTGAAATAATTCAACATAGAAGTGTTGATATTTATCTGCATTAATAAGTTTAAGCTGTAGATTAGGGACCTTTGGTGGCCTTTTAAAAACATTTCTACTCTAAGGAAGATCTAGTAGATGGATAGAGTAGATCAGATAGTGCACACTCTAAAAGTACAGTTGACCCTTGAACAATGGGCTTAGGGGCACCAACTTCCCACACAGTTGAAAATGTAAATTTTGGCTCTCCCCAAATAGCCTATTGCTGACAGGAAGCCTTTCTAATAACATAAACAGTTGATTAAAACATATTTTATATGTTATATATATAATATATTGTATTTTTACAATAAAGTAAGCTATAGAAAATAAAATGTCATTAAGAAAATGGTAAAGAAGAGAAAATATATTTCCTAGTTATTAAATGGAAATGAATCATCATAAAGGTCTTCATCCTCCTAATCGTCACATTGAGCTAAGGAGAAGGAGGAAA
This sequence comes from Mirza zaza, assembly GCA_008750895.1. NCBI lineage: Eukaryota > Metazoa > Chordata > Mammalia > Primates > Cheirogaleidae > Mirza > Mirza zaza. The sequence continues at coordinate 52,993 of VSMD01058779.1, forward strand.
GGGAGGGGATTGGTTTTGCTGTCTTGGGGCTGGCAGAAGTGAAAGAGGTGAAGGAGGTGGAAAGGGAGGTAGGAGAGGCAGGCACACTTCACACTCAGTGTAACTTTACGAAAACGCATTCTAATTTCTATCTGACATTTTTGCTTTTTCATCTCTCTAAGAATCTTTCTATATCCTACCATCTTGCTTTCATTGTTTGCTTTAGTATCATGCCCATACCACAGAAGGGTCCATGTTGTAAAACGAGCCAAAAGCGGTCTTGAAATAGTTGGGACCCTTTTGCCCAATTGCCTAATGCCAATTTGTTTTTTGACACTGCTTCTTCTAAATCTTCCCTCGTTTTCTGGCACTGGTTCAGGAGCACTTATCTCCATCAAGTCATCTTCTGCTAATTCCCCTGTTGTGGTATTAGCTCTTGAATTTCCCCAAGGTTCAATTCTTGAAACCATTCATTCCCCTCCCACCTTTTTTGCTATAGCCACAATCTCATGATTTCTTTGATTGGCTCTGTTGTTATTCTGTGAAGTCATACACAGCATCTGGACAGTTTTCTTCAGCAGGAATTCACATTTTTTTTCAGACTGATGGCTTTCATGGCTATTTCTATAATAACAATGACATCTTAAATGGTGTAATCCTTCCAGGCTTTCATGATGTTCTCTCTACTGGGATTCTTTTCCATAATTTTGACAGTCTGTTTCACAGAGTCCTGTGTTTAATGGTCCTAATGACCCCCTGATCTACAGACAGAATGAGAGACGTTTCATTTAGGGGCAAGTAGATCACTTTGACACCGTTGGTTTTGAACTACTGAGAATCTAGATTTCCAGGAGCATTAACCAATATCAGAAGAAGTCTTATAGGCAGTCCCTTACTGGTAATGTACTTCCTGATGGCAGGAGCAAAGCATCTTTGGAACAAATCCAGGAAAAGTGCTCTCATTGCTCTGGCCTTCTTCTACAGTCAAAACACTGGAGTGCTTATCTTTTGTCTTCAATGATCAGGGGTTAATGGCTTACTAGATAAGAGCAGTTCAAATCATAAACCTGACTGCATTTCACAAAATAGGAGTTAGCCTATTCCTTCCTGCCTTTATTTTTGGTGGTGCTTGCTTGTCTTTCTTACTAGTAAATGCCCTTTGTGGCATTTTTTTTTTCAGACGAGATCACTTTCATCTGCATTAAAAAGTTGTTTGGGTATATGTTTTTTCTCCTCAGTGATTTTCTTAATGGTATCTGAGAAGTCATCTGCTGCCTCTTGGTCAGCAGAAGCTGCTTCTCTTGTTATCCTGACATTTTTTAAACCAAATCTCTTTCTAAAATTCTCAAAACATCCTTTGCTTGGTAGTAAATTCTCTAGTTTTAGTTCCATCACCTTTCTATTTGCTTTAACTTGCCATGTAATGGCTTTGCTTTATTCAAGTTGTATTAGCACCCCCATAAAAGCTGGATTTTCAATATGAGATTAAAATGTATTTTGCAAAAAGTGTAAGGTTTTTGCACCTACTGGTATAGCTTTATGAATATCCATTTTTTGTTTCTACAGTGGTCCTTATGCTGGATTAATTTATCTTGAAATGGTGGGAAACAATGCAGCTGCAGACCTTAATTAGGGGATGTACCAAATATATATCAAACAATTTGATTTTTTCTTATAATGTCATGACTTTTCTCTACTTTTTGGGAGAAATTACAGTATCACTAGTAGCACTTCATGTGGGTCCCATGGTTTTATTCAGGATTTATGGTATTGCACTAAACGTGATAAAAAATACATGAGAACCTCAAGTGATCACTTTGTACTGCAATAAGCAATTCACTGAGGAGACAAACTGCTCATGTAGAGATGATTAGTGTCACATGGCATTTTAAGAAAATACTTGGATATTCACAACACTCGTGCTCACTGTAGTAGCAACAGGAGGTGGCTACAAAATTATTACAGTAGTATTGACTACAGTTAATTTTATGTTAATATTTAATACTGTAACTTTATGTTTGTTTATATTTCTTTTGACTGAAAATGGCACCATGTATGATCTATAAGTGTTTGTGTGGGTAAGTTTTGATAAATTTTAACTTTTTATATTAGATTTATGTATATTTGCTGATAGTAAATGAAAAATTAACTAACATTTAGATATATGCATTCAGACACATAACTTTTTCTTAATTTTTAAAAATACTTCTAGGCTGTACAGTTCATCTGAGAGTTTTCTTAATTGCCACAAATCTTGACAAAAATTTTAGTATATTTATTTTTAAAAATCTTTGTGTAAGTGTATCCATGCAGTTCTAACTTGTGTTGCTCAAGGATCAGCTGTTCATTCTATAAAATGACTAGTTATTGTCCTTAGGGAAATGAATTAAAACTCAATTAGATACCACTATACAACTATTGGAATGTCTAAAACATTTACAACACCAGTTGCTGGTGAGGATGTGGAGCAACAGGGACTTTCATTCATTGTGATAGGAAGGCATTATGGTATAATTACTTTATAAAGAGTGTAGAATTTTCTTGTAAAGTTGAATCTATACATATTATTCAACCTAGAATTTCACCATTTGATGTTTATCTAAGTCAATTGAAAACACATGTTCACACAAAAACCTATTTGTGAATGTTTGTAATTTATAGCTGCTTTATTGTTAATAGCCCAAAACTAGTAAGATATTCTTCAACTAGTGAATGAATAAACAAACTGTGGTATAACTACTCAAACTATTCCAGTAGGGAATACTAATAATCCATAATAGAGAACAAATGGTTGATTTGTGCAACAACATAAATAAATCTTAGATAGATTTTATTAAGTGAAAGAACCCAGATCCAAGAAGAAAAGGAGACTGTATGGACAGAAAATAGATCAGGTTGCCAATGACTGGAGAGGAGGAACAGTGATTACTAAAAAACAGCTATGCAGAGAAAATTTTAAGTTGACATAAATGTTCTATATCTTAGTAGAGTTGTACATATATGATAGTATGTGTTTATCAAACCTTTATAAAATGAACATCGCAAAGATTAAATTTAATATATGCAAGTGAAAATCAAAAACAACTAGATTTGGGAATCCAAGGATGGACTTTAAACTAAGAAAAATGAATATAATTGTATTGCAAATCTATGAGACAACCTTGCTGAAGTTGGTGGGGAAAACAAGAGCTGACCTAAGTAACTTTGTAAGTTGATGTCTTGAGATGTAAGAATAAAAACAAAAATAACTATACACAAATATTACTTTATTTAGTAATCCTAGTTTTCCTAGGGGTGTGTTTTCTCAATTTGAAAATATGTTCCAAGAGTAGTAGGGCTGAGCAAAATTAATAAATTGTACCTAATGGGAGACAGGTTTCTCACTTGCAGATAAGAAAATTATAAATATCCCAAAGGAAACAATCAGAATAAACCTCTTAGTGTTGGATTGGAATATGATATATCAATATAAAGTAATATTTATTTTCATTTTCTAGATGCAGAAATAATTATAGATATGTGTATGCATGAGTAAGTATACACACACACACACATATATATATATACACACACACACACATATATATAAATATATATATATAATTTAGCATTGTCCACTGAGAGGTCTTAGAATCAATGATTTCCAAGAAGCATCAACCAAACCTGGAGTCTGCACTGGGTTTCTAATAACATCTCTCAATAAAGAAATGCAAGCTCTTTAGAATGTGGCTGATTTCTGGACTTGAGTAAGAGAAATCCAACATGAGCCTGCAATATTTTATAGTGCCAAAGAAAGTTTCAGGACATGTCAATGGAAAATAGAAACCAACATGAAAGAGCCCCCAGTGGCAAAGCTGAAAAATATAGCAAAAAAAAATATAGCAAAAAATAAATAATGGAAAAACTATTCATAACATGAACTATAAAATAAATGTACATAATTTATACTTATATAAATTAATTATTGAATAAGTAAATACTTGGGATAGAAATGAGAAATCTACTTTACAAAAAAGTACAAATAATTTTGAAGAAAATTGCACTCCAGGAGATGGAGCTTGAGTGTGGTCTGGACTTCGTAACTTGCTTCTGTAAAACATAGTGTGGAGCAGTAAAGATAATAACTTTACAGAAGAGAAACTTTGAAGCTCTTAGACAAGTAATAAATTTCAATGTCACAGTCTTAAGTCATGTCGATATCATATACCTTCAGATATGATGAAATGAGAAGCATAATTCATCTCTGTGGAATTCTTTTTAAAAAATCATAACTCTAGTCTGATCATGAGGAAAATATCAGACAAATCCAAATTGAATACCTGACTTTTAGTTTTCAAAACTCTCAAGTTCACAAAAAAAAACAAGTATCAAAAAATATAAATCAGAGAAGACTAAGGAGAAAGTATAACGGAATGCAGTGTGATATCCTGGATTGGATCCTACAACAGAAAAATGACATTAGTGGAAACTGGTGAAATATGAATGAAGTCTGTAATTTAGATAATAGAAATGTACTAGTGTTAATTTCTTAGTTTGACAAATGTACCATGGCTTTTGTTAACACATTAGGGGAAACTATGTGAAAGGTATACAGGAATTCTCTGCACTGTTTTTATCTTATTTCTATGAATCTAAAATTATTCCAAGCAAAATGTTTGTTAAAATTTATTGAAAACAAACAGGATTATAGTGGTTGGAGTATGAAAGGGATTTGTGTGCAGGAGTCATGTAGACAGTAAAGATAACAGAGTAGTTAGAGATCTCATTTCAATTATCATCTACCCCATTTCTTCCTCTGACTTAGTGTTGCTATTGCTTGTCTCATTCTCTGAGATGAAAATGACCAAGTTTTTGACTATAGGTTAAAATTAATTTTTTTCAATAGATATAAGGGATACAAATGTTTTTGGTTATATGAATGAATTGTATAATGCTGAATTTGGAGCTTTTAGTGTATTGTCACCAGAATAGTCTACATTCTACCAGATAGGTTATTAAAAATAAAATTGTAATATTGTAGTTCTTTCTGAATTGTTTATTTTTGCTTAGCAGATTTTATATAATTTTATGTAATTCTAAACTTCTCTTTCCAAAAATTTATTTAACTGATTAATGGTTAAGATGAAATTGGCACACCTTACAATTCTGCAAAACCCAATTTATACTTCTATATTGTTAAGCAATACACTTTGATACATTCAGCTAGCTAAACCATGTCATCATGGCATTAATGGTGGAGCTAGACAAATAAATCACAGCGACTCCATTTCTGTGATTCTCTGACTTTGGAAATTTATTTTGTTTTCCCTTCTGGCTCTGCACCATCTTACTCTGGCCGAAAACATGGTAGGTTTTGTTTGTTGGTTGGTTCCCCCAGAAAACAATTTAATGAATGCTTCACAGATGTTTCCTTACATTGGCCTGAGGAGGTACAGATGTCTAACTCTGCCTATTTCCAACAGAGCAGAAATACTCTGAATACTTTCAGCTGTTGTTTTGTTGCAAAATTCTTAGTTCTTGAAACCTAACCACCTACCTTTGAACATATAAATATCTATCATAGTAGTTAGGAAGAAATTTAAAAATTATGGTTGAAATGTGACAAAGTCATTAATTCAATATTAAATTGTACTGACTATATATTAGGAATAGCCAGTATATTCAATGCTACAGATTAAATTATGAATAAGAAGAAAAGTATGCATCATTGGACAGACAGTTTAGTTTAGAAAGATATAAGTGACTAATTAATTAAATTTTTCCCAAAAATAGTATGCTTGAGTATTCTTAGATTACTATGAGAATATGAGACAGAAAATACAAGTTACCTGTATGGTAGGGCAAGCATCATAAACCTCCTTGAAGCTATAATTAAGTTGGACCTCAAAAGATGTGTAGGCACTTGTCAAATACATATTATCTCATTTAAATTTCAAGATTATTTTGAAAACTTAAGATAATACTTCTTGTGCTTTTATTACTTAAAATCTGCTTTTGATACTATATACCAAAGTGTTTGAGAACTATGTCCTTATACCATGCTTATCAAGTAAAACAAGAAAGTGATCAAGTCCATATATATATGATACAATAGTGTGTGTATGTATAGAGAGACCGATTCTGACATTTCTATCAACTCAAAATGTAAGTACTATTAATTATTTAATGTACAAATATATCTGTATACCATACATTAGAAAGGTATATGTAAAGCTTATAATAGGTACAACATGCAAGAACTAAGAGAGTCAAATCATATTGAGTAAAGAGAGATCTGGGCCAAATTAGTGGTATTGGGTCTCACGAGGATTGTACTCATAAGGCCTCATACTCAGTTTAATTCTCTGCTGTCATCATCCTGATATTACTGATAACTTTATCTCTGAACTTATGATTTGAAAATGAAGTCCAATGGGAAAATGGAGCAATAAGCTGAGCAGAGGTGACATGTGCAATATGTTTGTCTGCCATTCCTTAAGACACCATTCACATAGTGTTTCCAGTGCCCTACAAGTATAAACACAGAATTGAGGTGCAACCATGACGTGTGGGAATTTGGTGAGACTTATAAACAAAAATGAAATGCGTTATTTATACTTTTACAACTGACCAAGTGGAGACACTGACAGCCTCAAGAGGTCATGCCTTCTAGTAAAACTAGATCTTGCTTTGAACATAGAAAGACAACAAAGGTATTCTGAGAAATACAGTCAAGCCCGGGAAACTTATCCTATTCTTTATTACTCATGTCAATTTCCTCTATTAGCTCACTAACCACTACACTGAAAATGATGACACAGAAAGAAAAATACAGGCAAGGCAATCAAGAGTTACAATGCCTTTCAGTTCTTTCTTACTCATTAGTAAGCAAAATTAAAATGTTGGTGAACTATGTCAACAAAAATTGAAATAAAAATTTGTGTTAGTTTTGTATAGTTTCACTGTTTTAGTAAAAATAAAATACCTGTATATGTATGATAAGCTACTAAAAAGTCATGTAATTTTGGAGATTCTACATATGAGTTAATGTTGTTATATTTGTATTAAAACTGGCATTGTACAACATGAAGATGAACACTAAAATTCATGCTAAATTACTTAAAATTTTAATTTTCTTTACTTAGAATAATGTTAAACACCAAATAAAATTTACCATGTCCAATTAAAGAGAGAACCCAAAGAATAATGGAAAATGCTTTAGTACCTTTATCAGTCCATTTTCAACTATCTGCTGCTATTATTATTTGCCATATTACTACCATTTTAACAGAAGATAGTAATTTTGAATTTTTTTTTGTTATTTACAAGAGACTTTTCATATGAGAGGTAGCATAGGATGGTGGAAAAGAAAGGACTTTGAAGATAAACATGCCTGCTTTTTAATGATAGTTCTACCATTTACTAGCTGTGTGACATTATGTAATTTGGAAATTGTGTAACCCCTCTGGGGCTTATTTTTCCTATATGTGAAATGGAAATAATCAGATTAACTCCCTTATAGGGTCCTATCTACTTAGATTATATATGTAGTGTCAAGACCTTGGGGAATATTACATAAATTACTTGCTTACTATTATCATTGCTCTATGTGGATATAGAAATGTTTCCAGACATGTCTTGAAAATACAGAAGAAGTGATAGATGAGAATCTATTAAGGATAATTTGCTGAGTGATGACTTTCAAAAGAGAGGAGGGAATTACATCCTGTTTTTACAGAATAGTGTGCAAAGTAAAAATTTATGGAAAATGAATTATTCTGAAAATTACCTAGCCAACCTAAAATAAAAAACTTAATTATAGGCCAAATGATCACAGAGTGACTATTCAAATCATAAAGTGGAAGGCAATGTTTTGCCAAAAGTTTCAGAATGCTTGGTGAATTAAATGTGTGTGTGTTACAATACAAGTTGGAGGCATGAGATAGGTTGTCTCAGAAGGAAATGGGTTCCCCTTTCATGGGTTGTGAACAAATACTAGCTGAAGGTACAACTGGAAAAATTATACAAGAGATTCAACATCAGATATGTGGGCTATGTACCATGTAAAGGCCCTTATAAAATATAAATTTGGGTTGATAAGAGAATTATAGGTAAAAGTGAAATAAATATATAAAATGTGTAATTGGGTGGAGAAATAGGTCATCTTTGGATAGCTATAGTTAGATTTTGCCTATGAGATATTAATATTGTAACTGAAGAAATAGTAAACAATGTTAAGAAAGAGGGAGAAAGGAAACATCTAAAGCATATACAAGATTATCCTTATATATGGTTCAGAGGAAATAGAGTGATTTTTAATGAGAAAAAAATATTTAACTAGAATAAGTAGAGAAAATTATATAATGTTATAAAACAAAATGTGCAAATTCTAGAATATCATACCTTAGAGATCACCCTAATTATGGCAATATTGTCTGACAGAAAAAGATTTTCCTTGAAGCTAATTACCTTGAAGCTTCAGAGACATTTCACGTCTCTACATAAATCAACCTAAGTTTATTAAAGAGCTTATAAGATTGTGTATGATTAACCCTTCACAAAATTTAGATCATATACTAAATATTTTAAATGTCAAGTATTAAAATTCATATTCAGAATTTAAATTCTTATATTTAAGTCCTTATTCAATTTGGAGTCGATTTTCTGTATGATAAGAGATAGGGGTATAGTTTTATTCTTCTGTATATGGATATCCAATTTCCAAACACAATTTATTGAAGAGACTATCCTTTCCCCAATGTATGTTCTTGGTGCTTTTGTCAAAAAGAAACTGGCTGTAAATGTGTGGGTTTATTTCTGAGTTCTCTAATCTAGTCCACTGGTCCGCATGTCTGTTGCTATGCCAATAACATGCTGTTTTGGTTACTACAGCTTTGTAATATAATTTGAAGTAAGGTAGTGTGATACCCCCAACTTTGCTATTTTGCTAAGGATTGCTTTGGCTACTTGTGGTCTTGTGTGTTTTCATACATATTTTAAGATTGTCTTTTCTATGTCTGTGAAGAATGTCATTGGTATTTTGATGGGGATTACATTGAATCTGTTGCTTTCTTTGGGTAGTTGGACATTTTCACAATATTAATTTTTCCAGTCCATGAGCATGGTGTATCTTTCCATTTTTTGTGTGTCCTCTTCAATTTCTTTCATCATATTTTTATAGTTTTCATTATAGTGATGTTTCACTTCTTTGGTTAAATTTATTCCTAGGTACTTTATTTTACTTCTGTAGTTTTATAAATTAGATTGCTTGCTTGATTTCTTCTTCAGATTGTTTGCTGTTGGCATATGGGTACACTACTGATTTTTGTATGTTGATTTTATCTCCTGCAACTATGAAACATCTTGAATAAAACATTGGGGAAACAGGATATTGATCTGGGCAAAGATTTTTTAGGTAAGACTTCAAAAGCAAAAGTAACAAAAGTAAATCTAGACAACTGGAATTACATCAAGCTAAAAAGCTTCTGCACAGCAAAGAAAACAACAGAATGAAGAGGCAACCTACAGAATAAGAGAAAATGTTTGCAAACTATCCATCTGGCAAGGGATTAGTAACCAGAATATTTAAGATCTTAACAAACATTTCTTAGAAGAAAACATACAAATGGGCAACAGATATATGAAAAAATGTTGAACATCACTAATCATAAGGAAAATGCAAATCAAACCACAGTGAGATATCATCTTACTCCAGTTTAAATGGTTAATATCAAAAAGACAAAAAAAAATAACAGATATGGGCAAGGGTACAGAGAAAGAGGAATGGACATACACTGCTAATAGAAATGTAAATTAGTACACCCACTATGGAATACAGTATGGATGTTCCTGAAAACACTAAAAACAGAACTCCCATATGAAACAGAAATTACTCTGTATTCCCTTTTACAAAAGAAAGAAAATCAGTATATTGAAGAAATAGCTGCACTCTCATGTGTATTGTAGCACTATTTATTGTAGCACTATTCACAATAGCCAACATATAGAATCAACCTAAGTGTTCATCACCAGTTGAATAGATAAGAAAAATGTGGTATATAAACACAATGGAATACTATTCAGCCATAAAAAAGAATGAAGTCATGTCATTTGCAACAACATGGATGGAACTAGAGAATTTTATGTTGAGTGAAATGAACCAGAAACAGAGCTACAAATATCACACATTCTCATTCATATGTGGGAGTTAAAACATGCTGATCTCAAGGAGGTAGAGAGAAGAATGGTGGTTACCAGAGGCTGGGAAGGGTAAGAAAGAGGGAAAATAAAGAGGGGTTAGTTAATGGGTACAAAAGAACAGTTGAATAGAAGGAATAAAAGCTGGTGTCTGATAGCACAGTAAGGTGACTATAGTTGACAATAATTGATTGTAGATTTCAAAATAACTAGAAGAAAGATTTTGGAATATTCCCAACATGAAGAAATGATAAGTGTTTGAGGTAAGAGATATCCGTACTATCCTGATTTCATCACTATACCTTGTATACATGTATCGACATATCACATATGTCCTAGAAATATATACAATCATATGTACAAATGAAAACAAAAAATTTATATTTGTATGTGTTAAAAATCATGTTTATAATTGTCAGAGGGTAAGATCATATGTCACTTCCCTTTTTATTATATTTGGCATTGCCTCCTCAATAATGGGATATTTTCTAAGCAGTAATCATGTGGGCAGCTTTTCCTACACCCCACTCTTCTTTAGCATAGTTCACAGGCTTGTGTTTTTAAGTTGTGTTCATAAAATACTAGTGAGATAATTTGGTCATAGACCAAGTTGACATCTCCAGTCTTGATTCCTGGTAATAAAGCTAATATTTTGATTATTGTCATTTTGTATCTGGTTCCCAACAGCTCAGTACCTGTGGAGAGATAATGTGGTATAATTTAATTTCATTACCAGAATGCAATTATCCAACATTCATGGTACTACACATTTGGCTCTGACTCAACTCAAGTACTTTGCTTCCTCATTTCTTTCCTGCCTTATTTTTAAATCATATCATGCAATTCTTTGATTCCGGAATAAATTTTACTTCTTTTCTGTGTCTATTCAGGGCTCCTCACTTTACCACTAAATCAGAATCTTATTCTATACTTCACTTTTTCTTTCTACCACATCTTTAAGGTGATGCCATTTCTTTATATCTATCAAATATTATAGTATCTGAGAAGTCTGTTTCTCTTTTGTTCCTTATGTTATTACTGATTTGTTTATTATATTATGTATAGGCATAATATAATAGGTTGTAAATTCATTAATGATGATACCTAAGACACATTATTTTTCTATTTTCTTGAAAGTTTTATACACGGTAAGCATTCAAAAACTATATATTAAATATAGTTTTTGGTAAACTATATGTTACAATTATCTTGAGTTAAGGACTTAAGTACTGAATCTCAGTTTTCATTCTAGAGTAGCTTGTGTGAGTTCAGTTAAATTCATTGGCAATCGTTTTGAAAAATAAAAACATAACTTTTTTATTAGCAAATCTATACAAGTGATATCATAACTAGATATTAATTTTCATTTTGTTTTGTAATCTATTCATGCAAAGATAGCATCTTTTATTTGTCTTAAAAATCATTAACCATAAGAATATTTTTTCTTTCAGTTCTTCAATTAACATGCATGATCTTAAAAGAGCCTCTTATACCTCATTTATTAATCTTTAAATTTTTTTATTGGCTTTTTTATTAGCAAGTGGAATGTAAAAAGAAATCAAACTAAAATTAGACTGGAAAACTCATCAGAACTTATTAAAGAAATTGTGACACAGATGTATATGTGACCAAGTCTGGAGAGATAAACCTTGAACTATTCATTGCATTGGCACTATGAACATGGTAATGGGCCTTCTCCTGTTAGACATGATGGAGTAAAATCGACCAGATTTACCATACCTCATTAAACAACTAAAATGTTTTTAAAAATAGAAATTATATGAAACGGTATTTTTCAGAGATTAGACAACACTGCAATTAATCCTAAGAGAAAATATTTGGAAAGCAAACATGTAGTTACTACTAAATTTAATAGACACAATGTTCGTACATGTGAATTGTTATTTTATGTCTTTAAACCCTGGGCAAGATAGTGGTTAGTAGCTATATCTCTTTTAGAATAAATATGCAAAAATCATGGGACACTAGGGTCCAGTACTCTCACAAGAACTTAGGAGCATTTACTGGCCTCATGAAATTTGGCTCAAGTAAAGAAGTTTTCAGAAAAGCTTCTAGAGGCTATACCTATCTCCTATTTAGCAAATATACACAAAAACATAATTTCAAATGCTTCAAATTGTCTCAATAATTACATCACATAAAACATTAGAAATCATTAGCAGAAATAGGCAGAACAAACTTGTAAAGGGTTCTGCTCTGTCAATATACATGTTTTATTCTTATCTTCCTCCCAGTGATCTCATTTCTTTTTTGTAAGCTCTTGCAGCTAGGGTAGGCAGCCTCATGTAATCAGTACCATAAGCTTATCCATGGATCAAAATTTCCCATATTTTTGTACAGAGTCTTGAGTGTTTTCACCAATATTTACACCAGTGGATATGATGAACAAAGAGATGACATAGATTCTATGAAGGAAACCTGGGAAAGGAAAAAAAAATTTGGCCCTGACTAAATTCCAATCACAAAATAAGGTGGGAATGTAAAAACACAAAGGGCACCATACTGATAACCAAGAGGTAATCGATTTAAGTTTGATTACCATAACAGGCACTATACATGGGCATTAAAGAAAGCGAAAAAGATACAAACTTCAAAATTTTTACTTTTTCCATATTACTAAGTAATTTCTAATTTTTTCCATATGACTAAGTACTCAGTATAGCTCCCTCCTATATTCATAAATTAATATGTTATACAAACAAAAACACATTATAATAAAATAATGTAATTCTGACAGGTTTGCTTAGCTAAAAATAATGAGATAATAAGTAATAGGTAACAGAAACATACATTGTGGGAATTTTTTATATTATGACTTTTTCCCTATATTAAAACTTTACCACAGCAATTTAACACATTAACTGCCATGTGAGTTGTATTTAACTCAGCTAGTTTTGATCCTGGTGCCTTGTACACATGAAGACTCAATTCTCTGAAACAAATTCCATAAGTATGTCGTGAGTCACATACAACTCAATTGGCATGCAGTGTAAAAATTGATTCTAGCGCTGTGAGTTGCATATAACTCATGCACTGAAAACAATAAAAATAACACATTTTCATTACATTAGAAATGATTGTTTTGTTTTTAAAGTTTTTATTCTATTTTCATAATAAAACATCATGGCCCAGGGAAACAATTGTTTTTCTAATGTGGCAGTCAATGGGTTAAAAGTCATGTTTATGATATGTGTATTTACAAAATCACTTTAAAATTAATAGTGTCATATATTAGTAGCAATAACATAGATACTAGTAAGATATGTATAAAATTAGAAAAGAGGGATTTCTTTTCTAAAAATAATACAGTGCTTTGATAGTTTCACAATCATTCATTGAGTAGATTTCCACTGAAAGGGTGCTGTGATTCTCTCTTGCCTTGTCCAATTTCTCAATGTTTAGCAAATATACTTGTTCAAACACCCATCCAGATAATATTTCCATTCTCACTTATAAGCCCTTTTGCCAAATTCTTGAAAACACCTATTTTCTTCTTTCACCAGCTCATTACTTTTTCATCAGACATATTCTAAAATTTCATATAGATCTGGGCATTTCCTAGTTTAATCATAAGAGAGACACTATCTCTAAACTAACCTTGCCTGAAGGAAGATTTCACATAGTGGTCCTATGGCCCCTTGTGCTTTTCAGGTCCTCTTTTCTAAAGTGCACTTTGGTGTTGAATTAGTGGGAAAGGCAAAACCAATAGATATATGAGAGAAGAGTTACTAGGGGAATTGGCTCACGTGATTATAGAGTCCAGAATTCCCACAACACATGATTTGCAAGCTGGGGGCCCTGCAATGGCAGTAACATGGCTCGGTTCAAGTGTGAAAGTCTTGGAACCAGGGAAGCTGATGGTGTAATTCTCAGCCCAGGCCTGAGAGCCTGGAGGACTGCTGTTGTAAGTCCTGTAGTCCCAAAGCCAGAGAGTCCTTCTGATGGCCAAAGGCAGGGAGAAGAGAGTGTCTAGGCTCCAGCGGCAAGGAGGAGAGGAGGAGGGAAAGAGAGAATCTCCTTTTCTCTCCTTTTTTTGTTCTCTCCAGCCCCACTGACAATTGGATAGTGTCCATCCACACTGAGGACCAATCTTCTTCACTCAATCCACTGGCTCACATGGAAACAGCTTCATAAACACACCCAGAAATAATGCTCTCCAGTCAACTTGACACCTAAAATTAACCATCACAAACATAAAGTTTATTATCCTGTATTTATGCCATATTCTATTCTGCTCTTTCAACATCTTTAATTTGTATAAGTGGTCTCTTCCTTAGATTTATTGGGATACTAGAAGCCATGGACCTTGTCTATAACTCAAAAAATCCTCTGCTATAATGTAAATGTTGTGTTGTTCCAAAATTCATGGGTTGATGATGGTATTATTTGATGAAATTATGAGGTGGAACCACTGGGAGGCAATTAGCTCAGAGAGTTGGAACCCGAATGAGTGAGAATAGTGCCCTTCTATTACAGGCCCCAAGAGAGACGCCTTGCCTCCTTCACCAAGTGAAGGCATGGCTAGAAGGTGGCCTTTCCAAGGAAATGGGCCCTCACAAGACACCAAATCTACCTGAGCCTTGATATTGGACTTCTCAGGGTTCGGGATTGTAAGAAATAAATATTTGTTGTTTATAAGCTACCCAGTTTGTGCTATTTTTGCTATAACAGCTCAAAGTAACTAAGGCTCAATTTTGCTCTAATCCACAAGAAGATGCTCATAAAATATTTTTGATATAGAAGAAAATATATTGATATACTATATTGGTAGAGATTGTTGTTTAACCTCCAGGACAGCAACAGATAGAGAAAAATTTCATGATATTTTCAAAACATTTTTAAAGAAATGAAAATAAAATAAACTGGTTGTTAAAAGTAAGTAATTTTTTTTTGCCCCCAAATTTATACTTTCCAAGGCTTAGGTATTATTTTATATTTCCTATTTCTGATGGGTTGACTTTAAAACACAGTATAACAGTTGCTGTCATGTATTATTGGTTAAATGTTGAATTTAAAGATTTTTATCCATAATTCCATATGGAATAGCTATCTTTTTAAATTGAAACTTGAGGCATTTTACTCATTTTCTGTTTGTTTTTCTTCTCTTGATAGCAAATGAGGACTGGTTGCTGCAGCAACAGATTTATTCTCCAAGTGCATTTGGACTTTCATCAGATGTTCACTCTGACATTGAGTTCTGCCTTCTGAATGTCTGACTTTTACAACCACAGCTAATTACAAAACCAGTAACAATTCCATTCTGCTGCCCTAAAGGTTAATACAAAACTTGTAGCACTGAAAAAATGGGAATTGTGAAAACAAGTTTTAGGAAGAGCAGAGAAAAACAAAGTAATTACATTTTTAAATCTATAGTCAGAAATATTAAACTTTAAATCATCTGTACTGTTAAGTCTGTAAAATACCTTTGGGGAATGAGAAAAAAAGTCAGTTTTCTCTTTATTCATTTTTTCTGCACCACTCTTTAGCTAAGGTTCTTCACAAATACTCAGAACTAGAATATTATATTTGTTTTCAATCTCTTGACTTTTCAACTAGAGAATTTAACCCTTGAATCGGGGGAGGAAATTATCTTCACAATGTTTGGATTTTCCACTGTATCAACTAAATTTTTATCTCTCTGGATGAATATTAACTTTCTATAAACATGATATACATACTATTTTTAAATTTGCAGCATATACTTAATTGAAAAATTAACTGGAATATTCAAACTTTATGCTTTGTCAATTTTTATAAAGAGCATAGAGGTGGAATATGTTCAAGTTCTAACACATGTATGTTAATATATAAAGTAATATGGGACTATTCAATGATATCAGTTATGTTATTTCGGAACTCAAATATGTTCTAAGTCATTTATGTGTGTTATAATGAAGTACCTGGAAAGTTATTTCATCCTTTATGTGTAATCTATAGGATACATATTTGAAGGTATTGCATAGAATTTTCTCTTCATTTTTAATAGTATTCTATTATATGCATATGACTAATATTTTTAGCTAAATACATAACTATGACCATAGCATTTTAATTAATTTTACTTTTCTTACTAAATAGTAAATCATGGAATTTCCTCCAAGTCATTAGGAATAAATTTGCTTTGTTATTTTTAAGGTTTTGTATATTTATAATATACTCTAATTTATTTTACTATTTTAATATTCAAAACATTTCAAATATATTTATGTTCTAAGTTTTTATTTTGTGAAATTGATTTCTAAGAGTAGAATTACTGGCGTAAAAAATAATTGATTCCAGATAAATTTTTTAAACTAGAAACAAAACCAAAAGGAATAAATGAAAGTGAAATGACTCGCATGTTCTCCAATTATTTATGAATCTGCTCATTTCCTAATGTGAACATATCAATAAATATTAGCAGATGATATGATGATAATGATAATGATGATGTTTTGCCTGATAGATAGATGTAAAATAATAGCTTCTTGTTATTTAATTTCCATTTCACCTTCTCCATCTTTTCATGTTTATTGATATTCAGGATTAACTTTCTGTGACTTGCCTTTTTTTATATTTGCTCAATTCTCTATTAATTTGCATATGCCTTTCCTGTCAATGTGCAAAATTTTTAGGTATATTACTGATATTTAATCCTTGCAAATATTAATTCTTGAGTGTTATTAGATAATAGTTTAATTATTATATAACATAAATAATTTAAAATAATTATTTTCTTGATATTTATAATAATATCAATAATGCTATCTATTTCCTCTGCATTTCCAAGCTTGCTTTTCTCTAAAATTGTACTCTATTAACTTTATAGCATATTTTGCAACACATGTCTCTTTTTAATCTAGCCAAATATGTCCTTTTTAAATACTTCTGGTTTTATAAATTTTTTTGAAAACTTTCTCTCTCACACCTGGATTTCACATGTAATTTCTTAAAAATCTTGCATAACATTTATAATGATATCCTTCAGAACTTAACATCTGAAATTTATTTTATATATTGTATAAGATTACATATTAATGAGAAAAATAATGTTAATTAACTTTTTAATGCATAGAAGGCATTTGTCTAAATCTTTGTAAAGGCATAATTGATTTAATCCTCAAAACACTCTGAGATGTTTATCTCTATTTAATATTTTCTATTTCATAAATTGTATCAGTGATGGAAAATTTAATCTCTGTCTTAATCTTTCCTAAGGTAACCATAGATTGCATGATATTGCATAGCTTCTAATAAAAAGTCTTACTTTCAATGCTTCTTGACATTTTTAATCTCATTTTTTTTCTGTATTAATCCAAAGGTCATGTAAACTTCAATGTAGGTAAGGTTTGGTTTTATTATTATTTCCAATTTAATTATGTTACTATCACAGCATCTGACTATTCTTTAGGAAAAATACATATTTGATTTTTATAAATTTATTTTTCACTACCAATTAGTGAGTCAGAATTTGTAATTTCAGGTAAATTTTGAAAAAAAGAAATCAAAGGAACAGTTAAACTAAGAAAGAAAATATAGCATATAATTTCTGAAGATTTCATGAACACTAATAGCTACATAAATATCAGTGACAATAATTTATACATTTATTTGTTCATCTATTTATTCAGTCACCATGTATTAAACAATTATTCATTATGTCTATTTTATGTTAATTACTCTTCTGCACATAGGATATTCTGTTTAAATGGACACCATACAGAATTGTGAAGGAGGATGGAACTCTCATAGAGAGCCATTTGATTCCATTCATTCTTTTTATATTTCTGTTATTAAAGAGAAAGTTTTATTTTTTAATTATAATCGAAATAAAGGCAGAGAATTTGGAAAATCAGTGAGACTTTCATTATTTGCACAAACACACACACACATACATTTGTAGCTTAATGTAGGACGTCAAGGAGAACAGAAATAAAAAGAAACTAGGGGCAGTTGAAACCATATGGAAAGTCAAATTCTCATCGAATGGACTGGTAAATGTCTGTTAATTCTGATGAAAGAGTTGTAACAAATAAAATCAAAAGTTAAAGTAGACTAAAATATTCTATACGTTTCCTTGGCAGCTATCATATTTGAAAATAATATAGTCTGAGCCCGCAAATACATTAACATTACATCATCAAATAAATTAAGCTAAACAAGATACAAAGAAAGGTTTTTACTCATGAGGCAAATAATAATATAAGGAAGCATGATGAGTGATGCAGAAATAAATAACAGCAAGTATGAGACTGACAGAAGAAAATCACTTTTGAAAGAAAAAAAAAGAAAAACTTCTGTGAATAGCTACTCGAACTATGAATATTTGGAATAGAACAACAAATGTGAACAAAATACTTGAATAGTATGTAAATAATGATTACATAAATTATTTTGTATGATTGAAAGGTATTATTGAAAAATATATAGAGAAACAAATGAGGTCTTGGGTAATGACAGAAGAAATACAATGATACAATTTACTCTCTCATATGTCACATTACATTGTTATTCATTATAACATAAAATAAGATGTGTAGTTTCAATAGTCAGGAAAGCAATAAATGTTAATAACAATAACAAATAGTATTCTAATGATAGTGTAGGGAATAAATAGAGGAGGAAAAATCTAGGGATATAGTCAACTTTATTAAATTTGGTTTTGCAAATCAGTAGATAAATATTTTCAAAATTGATATATGAAATATGTTAGGTATATAATATATAAGATATATAATAAGACTTATATATTTATATATATATAATCTTAGGAGTACACAAATAAACACGTGTACACTATACCTGCACTATAAAACCAATTTGCTTATGTTTGCAGACAGCTACAGTACATGATGCCCAATCAGATAGGCTAAAATTCTTATTTTGAGGAAATGGGATGGGTTCAGGAGAACAGAAAACTGGGCAAGGAAGTAGAAGATAACATAACTTTAGCAAATATCAATAGAAAGGATGAGTCATAGTAAAATTTACCTTTTATATCCAAAACATTTAAAACAATCAGTCAATCATCCTTAAGGTTTTCATTATTTTATTTAATGTATTTAAATATTTCATGCTTTTGGAAATTTATCCTGGGGTCAGATGAGAGAAGAGGATCCAAAAATATATATTGTTTATGGATTAGTGAGTTCTTCCTCCCCAATTTGAAACACTACTTGTTTGCGTCTCTTCTAATTTTTTTTTAATTTTTTTAATTTTATTTTATCATGTTATGAGGGTACAAATATTGTTAGGGTTACATATATTGCCCCTGCCATTCCTCCCCCCTCCCCCGCCTTACCAAAATATTAGGTGCGATACGCACCACCTGGGATAGGACATGCTTGATGTTATTTTTTTTTTTACTTTTATTTCTAGTGATGGTGTCTCTCTCTTGCTCAGAACTCCTGAGCTCAATTGATCCTCCCACCTGGGCCTCCCAGAGTGCTAAGATTACAGGCGTGAGCCTCCACGCCTGGCCCATCTCTTCTAATTTTTGTTGTATATAGCATTTCTATATTTTCAGGGTATATAACTCTGATCATTGATGGTTTTTCTCATTCCACTCTTCCCTATAGTTAAAAGCTTTTAAAATTCACTACCTGACATTTTAGCTAATGTTTCCAATAACCTCTTGTTTGACTAAAGGTTGTCCTCTAGTTAATTTCTTACATGCTTAAAAACGTTGGCCTCTTCATTATATGTGAATAACTTATAAGAGTGAAAATTAACATGGTTTCGGACAGCTCCAAAGAGATTGTCTATACCACAAGTGACTTCTGCAAAATCCTCATGGAAATGCCAAGGACTAAAGGCTCTAGATGCAGGCAAATGCATGATTGAAAAGTAAGTCCCGAAATAATAATAATAGAACAAAAAATATATTAAAACATAATTTAACTTGTTTTGAAATAAGAGGTTAATCTAATATTGTATGACTGCTCCTAGATTTCCAAGTATTAACTGAAGTTAGATGGGCACCCCATGACTGTTTCTAGCTAAGAAGCCAAGAGAAATCACGAAATGTGTCACTTCTAGATAAAAGCATTTAGGAGCTATGGTGTCTCATCTGTTCTTCTTTTTGTCTACTATGGCAATCTTGATGGTCAAATAGTGTAAATTATCTAGCTTAAAATAAGGCGAGAAATTGATCAATATTAGGGAAACATAAATATACTTACATAATGCTTGAGATGTTGCTATTTTTCTTTTATAACAAATAGAGATAATTATTATTTTAATACCTAGTGCCCCAGAGATAATTGAATATTTCATAGGATCTCCTCTACCTCTGTTTCCTATCTATAATTTTGCCTATGCTCCATTTTAATTTTTATTCATATTTTCTTTGACTCACTTTTTAAATTTCCATTTTCTATTCTCCTTACTAAATTGCTAACAATGTCTACTCTCCTTTATTCTTGAATTTTATCTTCATTTGTATAATGATTCTAATCTTATTACCTGTTTTCTAAGCTTGTTTGAGTATTGTCACTCAACTTTCATGATTCTTTTTTCATATTTGAAGGACTTTGAATAGATAATATATCTAGGGTTACATAAAACACTTTTATAGTAACTAATTTGATTGATTCATTCCTTTGTAAGGTTTTCACATTTTTCTCACAATTTTTTTCTATTTTTTTATTTCAGCATAAAATGGGAGTACAAATGTTAAGGTCACATACATTGCTATTGCTTTCCCTCCCCCCTGGAGTGAGAGCTTCAAGCGTGTCCATCCCCCCAGAAAATGCACAATGAACTTATAATGGATATATATAAACCCATCCCCTCCTCCCCACCTGCCCGACACCTGATAAATGTTTTTTGGGGTTTTTTTTAAATAACATTTTGGTTAGATTTTATAACTTTGCCTTTACCTAGTAAAGGTTAGAGGTATGCTTTTCCCCTCCACACTGTTCACTGCATCCCTCAGATGTGGGTCTACCCTCCCACCCCCCGAATCTCTGGTGAACACCACCACCCTTTGAGCACCATATTGATAATCAGTCGGTAACAATGTGACGGTGAGTACATGTGGAGCCCATTTTTCTGATCTTGTGTCACCTTTCTTTGGATAATCGGCTTAAGCTCAATCCAGCATAATATAAGTGGTGTATTAGCTCACTGTCATTTCTTAGAATCAAACAACCCCATCAAAAAATGGGCAACAGAAATGAACAGAAAGTTTACCAAAGAAGGCAGAATAATGGCCAGCAAACATATAAAAAAATGCTCAACATCTCAAATCATTAGAAAAATGTAAATCAAAACCACAATGAGATATCATCTAACCCCAGTGAGATTGGCCCGTATCAAGAAATCCCAAAGCAACAAATGCTAGCAAGGATGCGAGAGACAGGAAGACTCTTACACTGTTGGTGGGACTGCAAATTAGTACAACCTTTGTGGAAAAGTATTTGGAGATACCTCAAACAGCTAAAAATAGAAATACCATTTGACCCAGCAATAGCATTATTAGGCATCTACCCAAAAGAGCATAAGACATTCTATTATAAAGACATCTGTACCGAATGTTTATGGCAGCACAATTCACTATTGCAAGGACATGGAAACAACCCAAGTGCCTGTCAATTCATGACTGGATTATTAAAATTTGGTATATGTTTACAATGAAATATTACTCAATTTTTTCCCACAATTTTATGAGTTCTGTTAATTCATATTCCCTCAGAGTATCCCAAGAATCTAACATCTAATCTAACATATTTTTATTAATAATATTACTGTAATTATTTTATTTTTAAAATTTAACAAATTATATGTAATATATATACTGAAAGTTAAGCTATTCATAAGCTTGATAAATGATTATTAATTTAGTGTGCATTTTAATTATATATTTGTCAAAAGTAACATAAAGTCATGAATCATTTCTAAATGATAATACTAAAAGTAAAACAGGCTAAATCTGCAGAGTTAACCATGTAACATGCAATATTGCTAAACATATTAATTCTAGTAGGTAATAATAAACATGCTATCAATAGTTCTAGTGTGACACTGAGTAAAGGGAGTCTTATTTCTTCCTTTTTAAATTGCTATGCCTTTTTACTATATTTTCCTCTTGGTTGAATTTGCTAAGATCTTCACTATATTTTGAATGCAATTGGTGTAATGGACATACTTGATTTATTTCCAGTAGAGAGGAAAGTAGAGTATTCAATCTATCAACAATTGTGTATGATTTTATTAGTAGGTTTACATATAAATATTTTGTCATATCGAAAAAGTTTCCTTTTTTTATTGTGCTGAGGAGTTTTTTATGAGGAGATATTATATTTTGCCAAACACAATTGTGTTTTGAATGATCCATCATTTTTTTCTCCTTTATACTCTTAATATGGTAAATTATACTGATTAATGTTCAATGTCAAACTAATTCTGCATTAGTGGGATAAATTCTAATTGATCATGACAGATTATCATCTTTATATATTGCTGAATTTAACGTGATATGCTATTAATATATTTCTGTGTTCATGACATTGGCTTCTCTCTCTCTTTTTTTATTTGAAATTTCATTGATGACAGTTGGTATCAGATACATATATTTGATATATATATAATATATAGATGTCAATATATATTGATATATATCATTGATATATATCATGATATATAATATACTATTATATAATATATAATAAATTATATATATATATAAATATTTTGAGAAGTTTATTAGTTTTCTAGAGCTGCAATAATGAAATTACCACAAACACAGTAGTTTAAAACAACAGAAATGTATTCTATTGTTCTGGAGGCTAGAAGTTTGAAATCAAGACATGGCA
This sequence comes from Mirza zaza, assembly GCA_008750895.1. Lineage (NCBI taxonomy): Eukaryota > Metazoa > Chordata > Mammalia > Primates > Cheirogaleidae > Mirza > Mirza zaza. The sequence continues at coordinate 75,963 of VSMD01058779.1, forward strand.
AGGTTGTTTCCTTTTTGGAGGCTAAAAGGAAGAACCAATTAATATTTCATTCCTCTCTTCTAGTTTCTGGTGGTTGCCAGAAATTCTTGGCATTCCTTAGCTCTTGAGAGCATAGCTCCAATGTCTGCCTTAATCTTCACAAGTTGTTTTCTTTGACTGTCTTTTCTTCTTATAAGAACACCAGTCATTTAGTTAGAGCCCACCCTAATCCATTAAGACTTTATTTTTCTTTAATTAATTGTATTTGCAAAGACTCTATTTATAAACAATATCATTCTTAGGTTTCATATTGCCATGAAATTTTGGAAGCACTACCCAGTACAGGAAGTGTTCCCTCTTCCTTTATTTTCAGAATGATTTTATGTAAGGATATAATTATTTCTACCTTAAATATTTGTTATAATTCAGCAGTGAAGTTATCTGTGTTTTGATTTTTCTTTGTAGTAAGTTTGTTAAGTTATTAAAGTTACTGAGATTTTTCCATTTTTTTTCTTATAGATATTTTGGTAAGTTGTATTTCTCAATATAAAATAACATTCCCTCATATTAATCAAGTTCCCTAAAAATTCATTCTCTTACATGTACCCAGATTTTTATTCACATAAACTGACAAACTCTTATAATTATTTTGAAGTATAAGCTTCTATTCCCACGATTAATGTTGCAATTAGATATTTTTGACATTATAAGATCTGACTTTATGTTCAGGTACAGAAACATTGGGAGGTTGAAGATGAAGCTTAGGGAGAAAAACTTTCTTTTCATAAGATACATCCCTTGAAAAGTGGGTTGTGCAGGGGGACGATATCATGTGAAGTTAGATACAACACTATCTGGCAAAGTAAGAAGTTCCTTTGGAAGGGAAAGAAGTACTTTTGAGTGGAAAAGGAAAAAGTTCTGTAAAATTTTTCATATATTCAATACACCTGATTTTTTTTTAATTTGATGGTCTGATTTTCGTTTTTTAAAAACAACTGCAGCTCGGTGCAGTGGCATGTGTGTATAGTCTAAACTAATCTGGAGGCTGAGGCAGGAAGATTGCTTGAGCCTGTGAGTTCAAATCCAGCCTGGGTAACATAGTAAAACCAACTCCAGCTGGAAACAAAAACCTGCAAATTCAACTAGTTATACTTTGTAGAAATGAAAAATTATTCTTTGGGGTTTTTTTTCCCTAAAAATAATAATTTTTTTTTTTTTTTTACTGTAGTCATAGAAACTCCTCAGTTTCACTCCATGTCTTGAGCAGTAAATGGGGGATATATAAGACATCTCTTTAGACTGTCTATTATTGTTAGAAGAATATGCTATCTCATAAATGTTGAATGTGCATTCCTTTTATTCTATACTATGCTGCCTGATGAACCTTGCCTTCAATCATATGTGATTTCAACATATCCAGTTGATGATAATTTAAATAGCAATTTTACTACTTTGTAAAGTTCTTTACTTACATTAATTGCCAGCTACTCACTTGTAAATATTAATGGGTTTTTTAAATAATTCAGTTCTAAAAGCCAGATAGACAACCTTAAATTTTTCACATTTCTATGACTGTTTTTTTCCTAAAAACAAACTTTTTATAACAAAATTTTAGCAGAGGAGGATCTTAGATGTAAGCTACAGACAGCAAGACTCCTTGTCTCAGGTATCAAGGGGTGCATGACATGGGTTACTCTCAATTGGTCTGAACTGACTTTATATACTTTCCTCCAGAACCACTCGGAGCAAGTCACTGACTATGACCAATTCTATGAATGTATTAACTAAAGATAAATGATGTTTCATAACCATGGACCTATGAATTTTTTAGGGGAGGGGGATGTTGACATGCACTGCTTAAAAATAGTAACTGGATGCATGATTTGCACCTGATTTTAGTGCATTCTGGAATAATTCAATAGTAAAGATGGTCATGTAACTGGTATGTACCTATGTGACCATAGGAACAGATAAACATACCTGGAAATGTTTATCTGTAAACAGATAAACTCCCTAAATGTGACACCTACCTCAAGCAAACTTTGGGCTTCTGGGCACCAAGGTGTTACACATAAGAGACAGTGGTGGTTAGGAACCTAGAAACACAGTGGACTGTGTGGACTGTAAAATCTACCTTATTACAGGACAACAAAAAAGAATGCATCTAAGATATCCATATATTCCTTCTCTCTATTGGTAAACAGTATCCTTAGCCTATAATCAATCTGTTCCTAGAGTCTAAACTGAGTCCTGAAAGTCCTTTAAGCAATCAAACATTTAAGGAAGTTAATGGATAAGTATAGCAGGAGGATATATAGGAAGAATTTGAAGGATTTGATAGTCTAATGACTACTAAATAAAGAAGCGTGGATGATTGATAAGATTCAAGTAGCCTGTGGTGTAGGTAGTAAAAAATATCTGGTTATTTTACACCGCTTCTGTAGTAACAATGCCTAATACTTCTACCATTAAACCTGGGTATTGCTCATCATCACTGCCTTCATAAGCATATTTCCTTTAATATTATATTTCTTTTTTAGGATTTAAAGTCCTGGATTGTAATGGACAGTGGCAGCTCTTTATTATTACTAAAGCGAAGCATAGCTTGACATCTTCCCAGTCACTGGTTAGGTTAAGATGATCTGAAATAGTCCCCTGACAGAGGCAAACATTAATTTTCTCTAGAGGCAGATAATTGATACCTGTAGCAGCCCTAAAGCTGAGAAGCTCATTACTCCTTTCAAAAAAGAAGTCACTATCCCGCTGGGAGGAGGGTAGTTGACTGGCACTCAACTTGTTAAGTCTTGGTGTTGACCCTAGTATTTAAGAAGAGGCCATCCTCTTTCTGGGCAGCCACCAGGAAACAACTAGGCATAGTGGTGACTGATCATGTTTAAGGGTACCAGGATCTGGATTTTTCTTCCAAAAGTGTAATTCCTTTTTACTTCAGATTACCTCATTGGCTTGATCTACCCTTTATTGGATCTGTGTTATGGTCTCTTTTCTGCTTAATCCTGCATCTTCCCACTGTTATCAGAGTAATGAAATTGGTATCATATTAGTACAAGACTAGAAAAAGAATAAACCAATGGAATAGAATACAATAAAGTAAAAGACCCTAAAATATATGCACTTTTGATTAATTATAAAGTGGTAGAAAACAGTAGAAAATTAATCATTTAAATAAATGGTTCTGACCCAACTGGGTAGCTTTATGCTATGTTTGGATACAGTTTGTCCCCACCAAAACTCATGCTGAAATTTGATGCCCATTGTGGTGGTTTTGGGATGTGGGGCCTAGTGGGAGATGTTTGGGTTATGGGACTAGATCCTTCATGAATCACCTGTTACTATTCTCTAGGTAGTGAGTTTTTACTCTTGACAGACTGGATCAGTTATCACAGGAATGGAATAGTATCCATCAGAGTGGGTTGTTATAAAGTTAGGGAACCCCTCAGCTTTTCCCCTCTTCATGCCCTGTTTGACTTTCTCTAGCACGGAAGCTATGGCCATGCCCTTAAGCTTCCCAGACTTCAGAATTGTGAGTGAAGTAAAACTCTTTTCTTTATAAATTACTCAATCTTGAACATTCTGTTATAGCAACACAAAATGGACTAAGACCACATGTAAAAGAAAAACAAATAGATATTGATTCTGTCATCACACCTTACTTTTTAAAATCACATTTGGATTATCAATATACATGTGAATTTTAAAATATGTGAGTTCTCTAGAATAAAATTAACATTTTTAAAATTTAGGTGTAGGAAAATAATTAACTGAGGCAAAATGGTATATCAAATGGGAAGTATTCACAGCTGGTGGAAATATAAAATGTGGCAAAGACCTCGGGAAAATTTTTGCCTGGGATAATAAAAATACTCATATTTTATAAGCAGCATTTGTATTCTTGGGAATATGCCCAACATTAATGTATTCACAATAACCAAAAATGAAAACAACTAAAGGCTGCAATTAAAATGTCCATGAACTATACAATGGATAAATAAATTATGTTATATTCATATAATGCAATATTATACAGAAGTTTTTTTAACACATTATCTACCATGAAAGCTATACTTAACTCACTCTAATTTTTACCCTGGGGCCATGTGAGACATATATAAAATTTTGTTGATGTTCTTATTGTTAAAATTAATATTGACAATTTAATTTTAAAAACATGGTTTAAATGAATAGTCAATAAATCTTGTTTTTCTATTTATGTTTACCTTTAAATTACACTCAAAGTTCAAAGTTTTAATTCTATTTTTATAATAAAACACTGTGACCCCAAGGAAAAGTTTCTGGTTTTTTTTTTTTTTTTTTTTTTTTTTTTTGGTGTGGCAGTGTGTTAAAAATAGGAAATGACTGCTATACACAAAACTGACAAATCTCACAAATATATCTGATTAATTATACAATATAATTAACTATGTAGAAAGTCAAATAATGCAAGATTAATCTATGAAACTGTAAGTCAACAGGGAAATCAGGGTCATGACTTGCTGAATTTCTCAAGGTAATTTTCTCCTCAATATTTCTATAATATTATATCTGTTTTTACTTGTTAGTTTGTTATAACTTACCTGTTACTTATATTCCACAAAAATGTTTGAATAAAAGGTTATTACTTTTATTTAATTTTAATTTTTACACAAATAGTAACACAAATCTGGATATTGGAATACAGCATAAAAATCATACAGATATATTTATAAAATCTGAAACATTTGTTAAAATTTTATTTTTATTCTTAGACACATTGAATCAAAGGCTATATCTGGTAAAGACAAGATAGCTACTCACTTTTTGACAGTTAAACTTCAACAGAATTTGTAAGAACTTGTTTTCATGGAAAGTATGGTGAAGTTTAATATTATAACCAAAATTCCATTGTTGATTGAAACAAAGATTCTAAAACTTAAATAAATAAAAATATACAAACCTAAAATGTTATTTTAATCAATAGTCTTCAATCATATTCTACATTTCTCCCTATTCTATTAAGATCTATTACAAGTAACATAAATTAGAAACATTTAGACAATTTTCTTCTTCAACTGTGTCATTTGCTGTCATTTTAGACATTAAAAATATTATTTACCCTACATGTTATTTTCTGCACTTATTATGTGCTGCTTGGGTAATTGGTGAATTCTAGCTGGTGGATCTTATGTCAGAATATACCTACTTTCCATAGTTTTATGTAACTCTTTGAGTATCATGAGTAGGTTACAAATGCTTTGCAACTATTTTCTTGAGAAAAATCAGACTAAATTGGATTAAAACAAGGGCTCCAGATTACTATATATCATTAGGATAAAACTATAGTTTGAAATATATACAATGTCTTTTAAAAATAAAGAACTAGATTAATTTAATTAGGGGCAATCATTTTGGGGCTCTTTATATTGAAGTGTCAATTTAAATTTGCTTTAGCTAAGAAATGTCCCTGCATTGTTTTCTGTGAGTTCCCTCTGCCTCTTCTCATGTACAAGAGTCAATGCAACTATATGACAAATCCATGGTGTCTTTCTTTCCAATCAGTGGATTTGTGTCCAGTTACTCCAATTTCTCAGAGAACAATTATCTATGTGTTTATGAATTATTATACATCAAATTGATTCAAGTAACCATTAAAACTTTGAGATCAATATAGGATTGCATGAAAAATTACTCATATGTTGAAAAGCCATCAGAGGAGTGCTTGCAATTAAACCAAGTACCATCAAGTTGTAATTTTTAAAATATAAAGGTAAAAGTAGATTCTTTCTTTGTCTTTCTTAGAGAATATTAAAGTTACTTTCTAATTTTTGTTTGAAAAAGGAATATTGAGTGTATTTAAAATAAATTCAAATTTATTTAAAAATGCTTAAATAAAGTTGATAAAATATGGATTTTCTTTTTTTTTTGAAATTGGGTCTTATGCTGTCACCCGGGCTGAAGCACAGTGGTACTAGCATTGCGACCTTGGCATCTCTGGCTCAAGTGATTTTTTTTCCTCTCAGCCTTCTGAGTAGCTAGCATTATAGGCACATGCCAGCATGCCTGGGTAATTTTTTAAACTACTTTTCGTAGGGAAAGAGTTTCTTGCTATGTTGCCCAGGTTAGTATCAATCTTCTGGCCTCAAGTGATCTTCCTATGTAGACTTCCCAAATTTCTGAGTTTACAGGCATTAGTCACTGTGCCTGGCCAAAATACAGTATTTTTAAGTACCTAAATTTTCTTTACATCTGTCTTTTATGAACCAATTTTAGCTATATTCTTAACAAAATCAAAAATATTATATAGTACTCACCCCTTATCCAGCAGTTTTGCTTTCTGTGGTTTCACTTACCAGCAGTCATCTGTGGTCTGAAAATATTACATATAAATTTTCAGAAATAAGTCATAAATTTTAAATTGCACACCTTTGTGGGTAGTGTGATGAAATCTCAGAACATCTTACTCCATCATGTCCAGGGCATGAATCACTCCTTTATCCAGCATATCCACACTGTATACTCTACCTGCCTATTGGACACTTAGTAGCCTTCTGGGTTATCAGATCAAAAATCATAGTGTATGTAAGCATCAGTCCTATTCGTGGTTTCAGGTGTTCACTGAGGGTATTGGAATGTATCCTTCATGTATAAGGTGGCATTACTGTAAATGCATTTTTAATGCATATTAATTAATTGATTGATTGATTTTAATGCATATTAATTAATTTTAACTTTTTCTCTACCACTTTTAAATATTATAGGACAAAATTAGAATTTGTTTTCCTATCATGAATGTTCCTTGAGTAGCACTTAACTTATATAGAAACTAACAATTATGTGGATCAGGTAAAAGGGAAAGTTACATAAATTGTGATCACACAAATGGTGTATAAGTCAAGTCTTCATGTATCAGTGGTCTATTTAGAAAATAATTCATAACAAATCATCAATGCTTTCAAAATACTTAGAAAATATACCCCTTACTCTATCCACAACCTAAGATGAATCCCAGTGAGTCACAACCTTCTGTAATATGATCACCTGTGGTGCTGGCATTACCTATCATTTGCTTCTAGACCATAAAATATGGCAAAGGTGATGGTATAGTCACCCACTTGATTACATTTACATTTCACAAGAGTCTGTCTAGCAGATTCAGGGAGAAATTCTCCTGCTGGCCTTGAAGAAGCAAGCTGCTAGCTATTCCCTTAAAAGTACATTAAGAGGCCGTGCGTGGTGTCTCATGCCTGTAATCCTAGCACTCTGAGAGGCCGAGCCGGATGGATTACTTGAGGTCAGGAGTTTGAAACCAGCCTGAGCAAGAGCGAGTCCCCGTCTCTACTATACATAGAAAGAAATTAATTGGCCAACTAATACACATAAAAAAAAATCAGCTGGGCATGGTGGCACATGCCTGTAGTCCCAGCTACTCGGGAGGCTGAGGCAGCAGGATCGCTTGAGCCCAGGAGTTTGAGGTTGCTGTGAGCTAGGCTGATGCCACGGCACTCACTCTAGCCTGGGCAACAAAGTGAGACTTTGTCTCAAAAAATAAATTAAAATAAAATAAAATAAAATAAAATAAAATAAAATAAAATAAAATAAAAATACATTATGGAAGGACATGCTGGGTTAGCTCCTCACAAAGAATGCTGAAGAATGAATCTGTAAGTGAGGGACATCTTAAAATAAGAAGTTAAAAGGATACTCAGGAGATTCTTAGGGCTTTACTCACTGCTGCCATAACTTGCAAAGGTCGTAGTCACTTGATATGCTTTAACATTTGACAAAATAATGTTCAAAAACAAAAAGTTGTAATTTTGTTGAGAGATTTGGTTTCACCAAGAAACATTATTTTATTGACATGAATTAACAACAAGTCAGTTCTTATATGGCAATGAGAAACACTTGGGCACATTTTGACAAAAGATATTTAAATATATATATATATCTCACATATGATTTAAGAACAACTTAATGTCCTCAAATATTTTATTTGTTTTTAATATTAGAAACTATATTCACTAAAGGAAGTTCAAAGTTTAAGTACAGAATTTTTGTTGGTGTAAAATTTTAAAATGATGAATGTTGTTTTGTCTAGTGGAATATCACAGTGATCATAGGAAATAACACAAGCAATTATGTAGCAGTGTTATGCAAAGTTTTATCATCCTGGCAAGACTATTATGCCTTATACAATGTAGTAAAAGTAAGATTTATATAAAGTTTTAATTATTGAAATTTTAATACAAATTCCATTGACTGACTTGATTTCCCCAGGCAGAAGGTACATTTTTTAACATTTAAAGAATTCCCCTAGCAACATGTTTTCCAATGCATTATACTCTGCCAATTATGATCATTCCAGTTCATTAGATGCTGTCTGGAAACAAAAGGAATGAAGCAGAAATACTCCCTACTGATACATTATTTTGGGAGGATTGGCATTACACAATTAGCAAATGTTATTAAATGTCTTTAAATATCATTAGTGAAGAAGAATGGAAAACTGTTTAATGGTTACCCCTCTCTGTGCTTTAAATGGGTTGATAGTGCATGAAGCCATTTAAAGATATAAAATATAAGAAGACAGGCAGGGCCATCTGTTTTATATACTCTTATACATTTCATTTTGCATAATTTTTCATTAAGAATGAATTCGATGAACTGATACAGTGCTCATAAAAGACGGGGAAACACCTACACATACCTCTAATTAAAACCTTATCTTTAATACCATTTTGGCAAAATTTATATTAGAATTAAATTTACAGCTTTATTTCATGTTACAGTACCCCCAAAATTGTTGTCATGAGAAAACCTGATTTATAATGTAACCTTAATTCTTACAATACAAATGATAGTGTGCTATTGTTAAATGAATCTTTCTTCATCTTTAAGAAGCTATCTTCAAAAATGTATAATTTTATTTGAAAATTGTTAATAGAATATTTAAATAATAGCTCAATTTTCATCATCAACAAAATTTTCTTAAGGTTTAAACAAGATGGTTATTATTTTTTACAAAGCAATATTTGCTTGAATATAGATCACAGCTATTGTATATTATTTTTTATGTTTATACTGAGAAAGAAAAGTGTAAGAGTGGAGTATCAACAGTAGACATGAAACATTAAATCTCCATGTGCTACAAAGCAATAGAGTCAGGTTATAGATCTGGCCAGCCAAGGCCCTACAGGATTTTAGAAAGATGTGTTGCATAATTTAGTTGTCCACATAGGAATCTTTTATAATTTATGAAAAATAAATGTCTCACTCCTCCAAAACTAAAAGGCATCTTTTTAGAAGTATTGAAATATTTTAAAAGAAGACGCAAAACAAAAGAATTAATGAAACATTCTTGTCAGCATCTGTTTATCCCTGTTGAATATTGTTGCAATATGTAAAAATTTCCTTATATATTGCAACTTTCAACAATTACATATTATTAAAAAGGAGAGAGCGCCTTTTTATAAATATTTTAAATAAAAATGAACATGCGATTTCTTAATACATGCCATTCTCGCTGGCGTTAGATGATATCTCATTGTGGTTTTGATTTGCATTTCTCTAATGATTAGCGATGTGGAGGATTTTTTTAATATGTTTGCTGGCCATTATTCTGTCTTCTTTAGAAAAGTTTCCATTCATTTCTGTTGCCCATTTTTTGATGGGGTCGTTTGATATTTTCTTGTTAATTCTTTTGAGCTCTAGATAGATTTTTGTTATCAGACCTTTGTCTGAAGTGTAGAGAGCAAATATTTTCTCCCATTCTGTAGGTTGTCTATTTGCTCTAATGATAGTTTCCTTAGCTGTGCAGAAGCTTTTTCATCTGATCAGGTCCCATTTGTTTATTTTTGTTGCTGCGGTGATTGCTTTGGGAGTCTTCTTCAAGAATTCTTTGCCTAGGCCAATGTCTGAGTGGGTTTTCCCAACCTCTTTTTGTAGGATTCTTAAGGTTGCATGCCTTAGGTTTAAGTCTATTATCAATCTTGAGCGGAATTTTGTGAGAGGTGAGAAGTAGGGATGCTGATTCAATCTTCTGCATGTAGCTATCCAGTTTTCCCAGCACCATTTATTGAAGAGAGATTCTTTTCCCCATTGTGTATTTTTGTCTGCTTTATCAAAGATTAGGTTTGCTGGAGAGAATGTGGAGAGACAGGAACACTCTTACACTGCTGGTGGGACTGCAAATTAGTGCAACCTTTGTGGAAAAGAATTTGGAGATATATCAAAGAGCTAAAAATAGAAATGCCATTCAACCCAGCAATAGCATTATTAGGCATCTACCCAAAAGAGCATAAGACATTCTATTATAAAGACATCTGCACCCGAATGTTTATGGCAGCACAATTCACTATTGCAAGGACGTGGAAACAACTCAAGTATCCATGAATTCATGAGTGGATTATTAAAATTTGGTATATGTTTACAATGGAATATTACTCAATTCTAAGAAAGGACAGTGAGCTAGCACCACTCATATTATCCTGGATTAAGCTTAAGCCCATTATCCGAAGTAAGGTGACACAAGATCAGAAAAATGGGCTCCACATGTACTTGCTATCAAATTGGTACTGACTGATTAACACTATAGTGCTCAAAGGATGGTGGTGTTCACCAGGGATTTAGGGGTTGGAGGGGTAGTCCCACATTTGAGGGATGTGGTGAACGTTGTAGAGGGGAAGGGCATACCTCTAACCCTTTCTAGGGAGAGGCAAAGATATAATATGTAACAAAAACGCTAAGAAAAAAAAGAAAAACAAACGTTCGAAGGGTGTGGGGCAAGTGGGAGGGGGAGGAGGAGGGGTATATACATGCATAGTGAGTGTGATGCACACCGTCTGGGGGATGGACATGCTTGAAGCTCTGCCTCGAGGGGGGAGGGGAGACAAGGGCAATGTATGTAACCTTAACGTTTGTACCCCTATAATATTCTGAAATGAACATGCAAAAAATAGTATTTATAAAACACTCTTATCAGCATCTATATAACTTACTTGAGTATTGTTGTATTAATAATATGTATTATAAGGTTCCAAATGCAACAACAGAAACTACTATAAACATGAAGAAAGCAGTCTCAAAGATGTACGATGAAGTTGGAAGTTGTAGTAATTTTAAAAAGTTGAGGCTGCATAATATACAGGAGAATAAAAATGACAAAAATTATAAAAGAGCATCAAAAATGTAACTAATATTATGACATTTATACAATGTGTGTGGCAGCGAAGAACACAAGGACCACTAATGCAGTGTAATGCCACTGCCTTTATTGGTTCTGAGAAACCAATAGTTTCACCCACTTTTGCTTTTGCACCAACAGCATAAGTCAACACAATATAAGGCAAATAAGGACTTGAAGTTTTTTAAAAATGATTTTGACCTTGCAATCTCCTGAAACAATCTTGGGAACCCTAAGAGATCCATGGATCACACTTTAAGAATTGTTTCTTTAAAAGTCAATGTATTACTTGATGCTGTAAATAAAAAAATTATATTATTTATAAAACCATTTACTAGTTTGGGAGAATATTTTACATTTCTCTATATTTTTAGATCTAGAGAAATAAAATATAAAAATGACTACACATATTATAAAAGTTTTATGAATCCTAGATCATACTAAGTCTAATCAATGTAGTTGATATTACATATAATTAACAAATTTGTAATAGCTTATACCGTAAATAACATCTTTAGTACTTCCATCTCTTAGAACATATTTAGCAAATATTCTAAAATCACTAGGTGCTTTAAAGCATAGAGTACTGTAGCCCAAATTAGGTGTTCTTGGTATATATCCTGGCCTTGCCACCTTTCACTTGTGTGACCTTATGAAGTTCCTTGCACTGACTTGTTTGTCATTTTCCTCTTCTTGCAAAATTGAATGCGATGTTAATTTCATAGGACTGTTGGGAAAATTAAATGAAAAACCTGGAAAGCATGTATAACAGTTTATAGCATATAGTAAACACTAATGTTAGATTAACATGAACAAACAAATTTAGAGTACAAGAGGACAAAATTTTAGAATGTGAGTTTCTGGGAAGCACAAATTTCAAACTATTGGAATTTCAGGTATTCATATTTTAATATATTTAAACAATGAGCACATTTACAAAACAGAGGACTTGAGAAATTAAATATATTGAGGAAAGAGAAACAAATCTATTTGTTTTAAATTTATAAAATTGTTGGATGTAACATAATCTCTAAGAAACACTATGATTGATCTTTAGCATATATTTTATATACAACCTATCTTATAGTTTTAATAACTAATTGGCTATTTATCTTTCACAGTTAAGCAAATAGAAAGAAAATAAGGTTTCACTGAATAATATTTCAATACATAATTTACTTAAGTTAGGAACCTCAGCCAGGCATGGTGGCTTATACCTGTAATCCTAGCACTTTGAGAGGCTGAGGTGGAGGATTGCTTGAGGCCAGGAGTTCAAGACCAGCTTGAACAAAAGTGAGACCCTGTCTCAACAAAAAATAGAAAAACTAGCCAGGATAATGTAGTCCCAGGTACTTGGGAGGCTGAGGCAGGAGGATTGCATGAGCCCAGGAGTTTGAGGTTACACTGAACTATGATGATGCCATTGTACTCTCTTCCAGGCAACACAGTGAGATCCTGTCTCCAAAAAAAATAGTTAGGAACCTCAAGAAATTTTGGAATTTGTACAGGTCCCGTAATGTTTATTTGTTACAGCATCTTCAGCCCAGAACATTTTATCTATTTCTTATTTATCTATATACTGTATTTTTCCCCAGAAGCATTTAGAGTGACTTTAATGGACACATAGTACTATAATAAGAAACCCTAAATTAGATATAGGTAAGAAGAAGCAAGATTAAAAATGAGGAACAGGAATAAATCTAAAGCAACGTGTTTCTCTGTGATTTTCTATAATTGTCCGAGAGGCCAGATGGCTAAAACACCTCATGAGCTACCTCTGGCTAGAGCCTTAGAACAGTTAGGGACTGGGCAGGGAGGCAACAGGATGGCCATCCAGAATTGCCTCAGGCAATAAGTATTTGCATTCTTTTTTTATTTCTTCTGAAATCTCAAACCATTTATTTTCTACAGCATATTTAGCAATTGTATCTGATTTCTTCTGTGTTTAAACTTGAAGACAGTGTGTCTTATCTTTCTAAGTGTAAACAAAAGAGGTCAGAATGCAGCACGGACAAGAGATGTAGTAAAAAACTAAAATATATACTCTACTAAAAAATACATATGTATAGTTTTAGGGAAATAAAATTAAAAACAAAATCTCACAACCCCGAAAACCCCTCCACAAAGGTAGAAGGGAAAAATTTTATTATTGAATAAACATGAAACTAGAGTGTGATGTGTATCACAAGCAATCTGCTAAGACTGCAAAGACAAAATTTCACCTTTTTATAGTCAAGCAGGTACAAGTCATTACATACATGTTCTCAAGATAAGAGGACTTGACAGCGCCATTTGTCATTGTATTCATCATAAATTCACTTGGTAGTTGGAGTGACGCTCTTTGTTAACCAGCTGGCTTTATTCAAAGGAAAACTAAACTATTTATGTGGTCATGACAAAAGATAGTTTTGCAACTTAGGGGGAGGCATCACCAAAAGTTAGATCTTAACCCCCCCACCCATGGAAACCGGAAGATAAGGGTCCTATCTTCCTTGATGATTACATTTCAAACATAGAGTCTTCAGTCCTTGAGAAAGACATTCTAGGGCAGGCGTCCTCAAACTACGGCCCACAGGCCACATGTGGTCGGCTGAGGACATTTATCTGGCCTGCCAGGTGTTTTTGCCACCACTGCCTACCCTGCTTAGCAGCCAACTCATCCCAGCCCCACAGTGCACATGTGTGGAATGTGCACCGCACTCTCCAACGGCCCTCCAACGGTTTGAGGGACAGTGAACTGTCCCCCTATTTAAAAAGTTTGAGGACCTCTGTTCTAGGGTCATAATTCTGGCAAGAGGCATATTTAGCTCTAAAATTGTTCACATACATTTCAAAGAGACAAAGAACTTATAATTACAAGTATATTTTTTATGTAAATGCTTTTAGAAATGGAGGGCAAAGGGTTCTCTTCCCTTTTTTCAACAGAGGGATCTAGCCTTTTATTTTGAATTTGTATCTGTCCTTACAACACTGAACAAGATTGTGACTTATTCGATGACAAGTTCATGCGAGTTAGATAGTACATGATTCTTTACTACAGCTAAAGAAGATGATTGTATAAAGGTAGTTTTGAAATTGACAGGTGATGCAGCCATAGTTTGGAATTATCTGTTAGTGATTTCATGGTGTTATGATGCTGAAGAAGCACGTGGAATTTGATCGATATTAGGATTTGTGACAGAAGCTGCTACCAGCAATTTTCTATGACACATCTTATATTTTTTAATCCTCTTGTTTCTTTCTCTAAAAATCAAGTGGATTTTATTCTTATTTATATTCATTTTTAGTTATTTTACCCTATCAGCAAAAGCAGAGGTTAGAATTTTATACTTATCCCAAACAACAACTTATTCTAATTGTTTTTCCCAATGACAATGGTCATCTTAGTCTTATTTGAAACAAACATCTGCACTTCTGAATGTTAATTAAAGGCTTATACTTTTGTTAATATAAATAGGAATGTGAATAAAATGATATTGTAATAAGGTGACAACTTAATAAAAAAATACACTGACTTTTTAAAAGTTTTAGAATTTCCTTATACATTATGAAGGACCTACTATCAAAGTCAGACTGAAGTCATGCATTAAAAAGTTGCAATTAGAAGACAAGAAGTGAAAGTGTTGAGTTTTACTAAAGATAGATACTATTTCTCATTCTCTTAATTTAATGACAGCAAGCAAAGCACTATGCTATTAATGTGTACAGATAACACTGAAAACTGTCAGTAGTATTTCAAAATAAAATGAGTACTTGGAGAAGTAAAACACATTAACTTTTAGTTGTTGACAACCTAGACCAGAGATTTTATTCTTAGTTGAAATAATGTAATATATTTATTTTTAGAGTTATTTTGTATAACCTGACTACTGTTTCTTGTCTTTACATTACTTTAATTGTACTATTTATTTAAAATTTACCAACTCTCACATGACAATAGTAGTATGGAGTCAGAATATGTAGCTGACTTCTGAAGAGCCTAATTAAACAATATCTCAAACCTCACAACTGTAAAAAAAANAAAAAATAAAAAACTAGGACAATGTCAAGGTGCTATAAAGACGTGATAATACTCCCACATACTTGTTTTTTTCTTTGATAACTAGTTATTTTATTCAAGGCATTATAAATAAAGCTAAACACAAGACATTTGGAATTAAGCTTCATCCTTCTAAAGCTAAACAAATTAAAAAACTTTTCCATAGAAGATAATTTCACTCTCTATTTAGTCTCCCTAGCTCTACATTAAGGTAATACTTGAGGTCTGGGGCCAGCTCATGAATTGTCAGCTGTGGTTCACCTTATCAATGCTTCATGAGTCAGCTGTACCTTCCAATAAATTGACAAATTATTTTTTATGCCTTTTTATACACCAGAAACAAAAAGAATATTTTTATCATGGACAATTTCAAATCATGTAGATCAAATGACATAATGAAATCCTGTCATTCAGATACAGATACAACCAACTCAACGCCAACTCTCACTTATGTTGGCAACATCTATACTTCATATTATGAAGCAGATCTTATATATCATTATGATTCATTTTAAATTATTTCAGTTTGTATCTTCAAAAGACGAGAACTTTTTCTAATACCATCACAAAAAATGATTTAACACAACACACATACACAAACAAACTCATACTACTTAAAATCAACTATCTACTTAGTGATTTAAGTAGATATTTTGAATTCACATGTTTAATTCCAAAGGGAGAACTTTTTTTGCAGTGTGAATCTAAAGCTAAATATAATAATTACACAAAATATGATCGATTGACATATATCTTATATTTAAATTTATTTCACAGGTTTCTAGTATATATTTAGTTTTATCTTTGCAGTTAATTTGATTTAAAAAGTAGTCTTGCTTGTTCCCTCTCTTCAACATAGTGCTGGAAGTCCTAGCCAGAGCAATCACGCAACAGAAAGAAATAAAGAGCACATAAACTGCAAAACAGGAAGTCAAACAATCTCTGTTTGCTGATAATGTGTTCTTATATCCAAAAAACCCTAAAGCCTCCTCCCAAAGATTCCTAAATTTGATAAAACTAATCAGTAAAGTCTCAGGTTATAAAATCAAAGTATGCAAATCAGTAGCATTTCTATTCATTAATAATAACCAAGCATAGAATCAAATCAAGAAATCAGTCCCATTCACAATGGCAGCAAAAACAAAACAAAACAAAATAAAAACAAAACACACACACACACACACACAAAAACACCCTAGAAATATATTTAACCAAAAAAATGAAAGATCTCTAGAAGGAGAAATATAAGTCACTGATGAATGATCATAGATTAAGCAAACAAATGAAAAAACATAATGTTCATGAATTAGAAGAATTAATATCATTAAAATGATTATACTGCCCAAAGCAATCTACACATTCAAAACAATTCCTACCAAAATACTGACATTATTTTCCACAGAATTAGAGAAAATAATCCTAAATTTCATATGGTACCAAAAAAGAGGGTCTGAATAGTCAAAGCAAGTAATCACAAAGAACAAATCTGAAGCCATCACATTATCTGACTTCAAATTATAATATCAAATACAAGGCTATATCAACCAAAACAGCATAGTACTTGAATTAATGTAAACACATAGATCAATGGAACAAAACAGACAAAGCAGAAACAAAACCATATGCATACAACCAGTTGACCTTTGACAAAGCAAACAAAAGCATAGCTGGGGAAAAGACACTCTTTTTAATATATAGTGCTGGGAAAATTTGTTAGCCATATTCAGAAGAGTGAAACTAGATCCTTATCTCTCACTACACACAAAAAATGAACTCAAGATGGATTAAAGACTTAAATTTAAGACCTGAAATCATAAAAATTATAGAAGAAAAAAATCTCTTCTGAACATTTGCTTAGGCAAAGATTTATGACTAAGAACCCAAAAGCAAACACAGCAACAACAAAAAATAAATAAATAGGACTTACTGAAACTAAAATGTTTCTGCACAGCAAAAGAAATAATCAATAGTGTAAATAGATAACATACAGAATTGGAGAAAATATTTGCAAGCTATTTATGTGACAAAGGACTAATATCCAGAATCTACAAGGTACTCAAAGAAATCAGCAAGAAAAAAACAACCCCATTACAAAGTGAGCAAACAATATGAGCAGACATTTTCAAAAGAAGATTAACAAGTGGCAAAAAATATATGAAAAAATGGTCAATGTTACTAATTCTTATGAAATGTAAATTAATACCATAATATACCTGCTTACCCCTGTCAGAATAGCCATTATCAACCCTATGGAAAACAGTATGGAGATTTCTCAAAAAACTAAAAATAAATCTACTATCTGATCCAACAATTCCACTACTGAGTATATCATAAAGACACCTGAACTTGCGTGTTTGTCACAGCAAAATTCACAATTGCAAAAATGTGGCATCAACCTAAGTGTCCATCAACAAATGAGTGGATAAAGACAATATTGTCTTTATACCATGGACTACAACTCAGCCATAAAAACAATTAAATAATATATTTTGCAGAAACTTGGATGAAATTGGAGGCCATTACACTAAGTGAAGTAACTTAGGAATGGAAAACCATTCTATTCTAGTTACTATAGCCTTATAATATACCCTGAAGTCTGATAAATTGATGCCTCTCAATTTGTTGTTTTTGCTTAAGGTTGCTTTGGATATATGGGTTTCATATGAAGCATAGAAGTATTTTCTCAGATCTGCAAAAAATGATGTTGGTATTTTAATAGGTATTGCACTGACTCTGTAGATCACTTTGGGTAGTACGGACTTTTTAACAATGTTGATTCTGCTGACCCATGAGCACGGTATGATTTTCCATCCGTTTATGTCCCTTGCTATTTTCTTCCTCAGTGTTTCATTGTTCTACCTATAGAGATCTTTGGCTTCCTTAGTTAGGTATATTCTTAGGTATTTTACTTTCTTTGTTGCTATTGTGAAAGGTATTGAGTCTTCAATTTGGTTCTCAGACTGACTGTTGTTGGCATATGAGAATGCTATTGATTTGGGTACATTGGTTTTATAACCTGAGACTTTGCTGAACTTATTTATCAATTCCAGTAGTCTTATGACAGAATCTTTTGGGTTTTCTAGATATCAGATCATATCATCAGCAAAAAGTGATAGTTTGACCTCTTCTGCCCCCATTTGGATGTCCTCTATTTCCTTCTCTTGTCTGATTAAATGATTTTTCAGCATCTATTGAGAGGATCATATGGTCTTTGTTTTTGCTTCTATTTATGTGGTGAATTACATTTAGAGATTTGCATATGTTGAACCATCCTGGCATCTCTGGGATGAGGGCCACTTGGTTGTGATGGATTATTTTTTTGATGAGCAGCTGAATTCTATTTGTTAGGATTTTATTGAGAATTTTTGCATCCATGTTCATAAGGGATATTGGTCTTTAGTTTTTTTTTGTCAAGTCCTTTCCTGGCTTCGGTATCACTGTGTAGTTGGCTTCATCAAATGTGTTGGGAAGGAATCCTTCCTTCTCAATGTAGTAGAATAATTTCTACAGGTTGGGCAACAGTTCTTTGTAGATCTGGTAAAATTCAGATGTGAAACCATCTAGTCTGGGATGTTTTTTATTAGGAAGGATTTTTATTGTTGTGATTATTCATCAGTAGGTTGTTTAGTTTCTGTGACTTTGTATAGGGATGAATGTTTCTGTTGAAGTTGATCTCTTCTAAAAATCATAGGAATAATTGTTTTCTTTTATAAAGGATATTCACTAAAACTTGAGATCTTTTCTGGGGGAATAAGTGGAAGAATCGGAGCAAGAATGAAAGCCCACCCAATTTCCCGTTGGTGTTTATTCAAACATGAATCACCATTTTCTTCCACATTGAGAAAAAAACAAAAAACAAAACCTCTGGATAACCTATATAATAGCTGGGTATAATTCCTTTAGGCTTAATAATTATACCTAGTGAGTAATTACTATATTTCACTGTAGAATTTTCCCTTGGAGTGGCTTAAGGTTTAGATGGATCACTCATAGCCAATTTCAAAAGAAGAGAAAAAATAGAATTTTATTTCCTCAGGAATGGGTAGTTTGTACTTGTGTTAAAAAATAAAAAATAACATTATTCTTTTGTTTTCTGTTTAGTTCCTTATAATCTATATCTATCAATCTATTTTAAGTCTGCATTAACTTAATTTTGAGATCAAGGCTAGAGGTTGGTCAATTCCCCCTTCTGGTATGGCTGATTCTGTCCACATCCTAACACTTCCATTATCAAGATCTCACATCCAGGGAGCCACTATTCACCATCCCTAATTTCCCCAGGGCTAGGTTCCAGAAAATTAGGAATAGCCCCTATGCTCAGGACTGCTTTCTCTAATTCGGAGCTGTAAGTAACAGAGTTCTGCTTCCCATCTATCTAAGTGTCAGTATGTTTTGTCCCACTATCAAAAGAAACTTTAAATCTTATAAAACATTCAGTCAATTGCCATTTCTCTAGTTCCAATGCTTTCAGTTCTGAGAAAATAAAGTTATAATCCATAAATTCTAACATGTGGATAAAAGTTAGAAAAACACATGAAGAAATAAATATAGCAAAAAAGAAATATAAGCCAATTAATGGATGAGAAATGTCCTAACTATTACTATTGTCAGGTCACTATTGTAAATAAGCTAATTCAATATGATATATACGAACAGAAGACATTTTAGGTTTAATGTGAGTATTTTTTAGGAAAATATTCATACAACTTGGATATGCGGAAATATATATATATATATATATATACTTTGTAAAACAAAGTTAAATGATATAGATATTCTTTACACAAATGATAAATATATATATTACTTTATCATTTAATAAAGGTAAATGAGTTTTTTTTCACATAAATGAGTACATTAAAAAGACTACTTTTAATTATTTTAACAGGTTAAATTCCAACTCATGCCAATTCCCTACTCATTTGTCATTCTGTACTCTCTAGTAACATTCCAGCAGTTCCTAGATTGTGTCAAGTACCCTCTCACTTGAAAGCCTATATATTTGTTTTCTTTTTCTATGACTATTTCCCCACTTCACAAGCTCAGGCCCAATTCTTTGAATACTATTCCCTTTGAGTCTTTAAATTTCCTTCTGGTTTATTATCCTCTATTATTTCCTTCACTAGAAGGCATGTACCTACCCTGTTCATTTCCTTCACAGGAGGTTTCATGACATATACTTATCTATTCCTATGTTTACTGTCCATGCATGTGGCTAATCTCTGTTTATCACAATACTTTTTAAATAATTTCACTTACATAGACAGCTATCTAATTTATTTTTCTCTTATGTCCAGGAAAGGTCAACCTAGACAGAACTTTCCTGAATCACTTCTACAGTACTTTCTGATACATACGTACGTATATGCTTCTCTTTGTTAAGGCTGAACTAACTTCAATTTCTCAAAGTTATCACGAAGTTCTGTGTCTTCATGCACTCACACAATCTCATTCCTGGGAAAGTCATCACTGCAGCCCTGCTAACCCTTCATCAATCAAACTCCACTTCTGTCTTATCTGTCTTCTTCTGCTGTTTGCAGAACAGCCAGTAAATAGCACATTCTGATAGATCACCCGGTAGTGAACTCCTCGAAAGCAGGGACTGTATGGTTGATTGTTATACCACAGAATAAGCAGTGTCTGTTGCATAGGGGGTGATCAATAATTGTGTGCTTAATGAATTAGGAGCATTCTAAAATTTCAATGCCATTAAATTTGCATAAGATAGGAGAAACTGTTTGATGAATACCACGGTCCTAGATGAATTACTAACATTAACCTTTCTAGAAACTTGATCATGAGTCACTAGATGCTGTGATAGACTAGAGGCAGATTCTTGCTTAGAATAGTTGTACATGTGGAGACAAATTATAATTAGACTAAAATGTGATCAAAACATCACATACATAAACATGAGTAAACAAGATTAAACCTGAGCAGACATTAGCAGATAAGGAATTTTCTCTCAGATGACTAGTTGGCCAAGTAATTTAATGAGTTGCTTATTAAGAAGGATCAAAGTTACTATGAAAAGCCTAAAGAAAATTATTAATATTAGGTCTCATATATATTGTCTTCTCTGAATTTATATGTGTAGTAAACCAATAATATTTTTCATTCCATATTATAAATTTAATTATTCTCAGGTAATCAATTTTTACTTATTAATTTTAAAGTTGAAGAAATATTTTTGATATAAATGACTGTCATTGTCAAGATTTGGGTACATTATATGGGATTTTTCATTCTAGGAAAAGAAAACAAAAGCAAGAAGTAGAGATAAAGAATTCCTGAGCACTTATGTGATCATTAGTACGTAATAATTAACTAGTAATGAAAAAGTGAATTTAATGGAGACTAATTCCTACTACAATTTGTAACCAGATTTTAAAAATTGAATGAAATATTGGCCTTAGTGAAACTATAATTTGCAAAATTTTATTAAAAGAAAGACTTGGTTTAAACCTCAAAATTCAATGTTTGCTAATTTGACTTTTGATTTTTGAGTACTTTTCTTAACATCAAGTGTGAGTCTCAGAAATTCATTATGTGGAATTTTTTCTTTCTTTTTTAAATTTCAAAATACTAAGGGGGTACAAATGTTTCTGTTACATAGATAAACTGTACAATGCTGAAGTCAGGACTTTCAGTGCGCCCACCATTAGGACAGTGTTCATTGTACTGGATAGGTAAGTTTTTATCCCTCATCCCCCTTTGAGAATTCCCCCTTCAAAGTTTCCAATGTCCTTTGCATCTATTTGTGCCCATGTGTAACCATCATTTGGCTCACACTTATGACTGAGAACATGTGGTGTTTGTTTTTCCATTCCTGAGATACTTCACTTAGGATAACGGTCTTCAGTCCCATCAAAGTTGCTGCTGACATTATTTTATTCCTTTCTATGGCTGAGCAGTATATATATATATATATATATATATATATATATATATATATATATATAAAGAAAATGTGATATATATATCACATTTTCTTTACACAATTATGAATTGATTGACACAGTGATTACTTATCTTTGCAATTGTAAATTGTGTTGTGCTAAACATTTGAGTGCAGGTGTCTTTCTGATAAAATTATTTCTTTTTTATGGTATATACAAAATGGTATATACCTTTTCATATATGGTATATATGAAATTATTTATTTATTTATTTATTTATTTTCAGCATATTATGGGAGTACAAATGTTAAGGTTATGTATATTGCCCTTGTCCCCCCTTCTCCTTGAGTCAGAGCTTTAAGTGTGTCCATCCTCCAGTTGGTGTGCACCACACTCATTAGGTATGTATATACCCATCCCCCCACCTTCCTGACATCCAACTGATGTTATTCCTATATGTCCACTTAGGTGTAGATCAGTTAATACCAATTTGCTGGTGAGTACATGTGATCCTTATTTTTCCATTCTTGGGATACTTCACTTAATAGAATGGGTTCCATCTCTATTCAGGAAAATACAAGAGGTGCTATATCACTATTGTTTCTTATAGCTGAATAGTACTCCATGGTATACATATACCACATTTTATTAATCCACTCATATATGGTAGATACCCAATAGTGGGATTGCTGGATGGAATGGTAGGTCTACTTTTAGTTCTTTGAGTATTCTCCATACTGTTTTCCATAGAGATTTTATTACTTTGCACTCTCACTAATTGTGTATAAATGTACCTTTGTTTTCTGCATCCAAGTCAGCATTTGTTGTTTTTTGATTTTTTTAACAAAGGCCATTCTGAATAGGGCAAAGTGTTAGTGTGTGGTTTTAATTTGAATTTCCCTTATGATTATTGATGTTAAGCATTTTTTATATATATTTGCTGGTCATTTGTCTCTTATTTTGAACAACTTCTGTTCCTGTATTTTGCCCACTTTTTGATGGAGTTGTTTTTTTTTTTCTTTCTGTTTTGTTTGAGTTCTTTGTAGATTACGGACATTAGTCCTTTTTCAGATGTATACTTGACTGTTTTCTCCAATTCTGTAGGTTGTCTGTTTACTTTGTTCATTATTCCCTTTGCTCTGCAGAAGCCTTTTAATTTAAGTTTTATTAATTGATTGATTGATTGCTGCTGTCTTTGCTGTTGGTGTCTTACTCATAAATTCTTTGCCTTGGGTAAAGTCCAGAAGAAGTTTTCCTACATCTTCTTTTAGAATTTTTATGGTTTCATGATTTATATTTAAGTATTTAATCTATGTTTAATTAATTTTTCAATATGGTAAAAGATATGGATCCTGTTTCATTATTCTACATGTGGCTATCCAATTTTCCCAGCCCCATTTATTGAATAGGGCATCATTTTCCAAGTGTATGTTTTTGTCTGCTTTGTTGAAGATCAGTTAGTTCTAATTACATGATTTTATTTCTGTGCTCTGTACTCTGTTACATTGATCCATATCTCTACTTTTATATCAATACCATGTTGTTTTGGTTATATATCCTTGTAGTGCAATTTGAAGTCAGGCAATGTGATATCTCCAGATGTGTTCCTTGTGCCGAAGATTTCTTTGACTATTCTAGAATTATTTGTTCTAGATCTATGATATATGATGTTGGTATTTTGATGGGGATTATACTGAATCCATAAATTGCTTTGGGCAGTGACACTTCACATAGTCTCATATTTCCTTGAGTGATTGTTCATTCCTCTGCATGTTTGACTAACTGGGTTAGTTCAAAAGTCTTATCTTCATGCCTTGAGATTTTTTCTTCTGCTTGGTCTAGCCTGTTGTTGAAGCTTTCTGCTGCATTGAAATTCCCTAAATGATTCTTCCATTTCTTTAAGTTTTGTTATATTCTTTCTTATGTTGTCCATCTCTTTAGTGACATTTTCATTTTTTTTTCTATTTATGTCCTAAAATATTTTTTGGCTTCTTTGTGTTGGTTTTCAACTTTCTCTTCAATTTCATTCATCTTATTTGCCATCCATCTTCTGAATTCCATTTTGACAATTTCATTTTGTTTGGGGTCCATTACTGTAGGTCTATTGTGGTCCTTGAGGTTGTTAATCTAGCTTGTTTTTTCATGTTGCCAGAGCTCTTTTGCTGGTTTCTTCTCAATTGAAAGCTAATCTCTTCATTCAAGGCAGATAGATTTGCTGTGTGTGTACCTGTTCTCCTTTGCTGGGAACTCTCCTATTTAGTGAGAAGAAGGAGAGGTCCATAGATGGCATAGCTATGTCTTATTTCAGAAGATTGATCTGGCAGGAGAGAGGTGGATGCATTGAGATCCTACAATGTAGCTATTATGTGTTATGTCATTCTCCTGTGGTTATCACAGCCCTAGCTGTTGCTGAGGGATCTTTGTGTGAGGTGGTGGGTTGTTTTCCAGACAGCTGTTGGAAGCTTGAGTAGAAAGCTTGGTGAGACCCTCTTCGCAGAGGTGGTATTTTAGGAGATTGCTCTGACCAGGTCTCCCTGCAGCAGTGGTAGGGAGATGCTGAGTGAGGCTGTCTAGGTTGTGGCCATGGGTGTCAGGGCTGCAGGCATTCACTCCACCCAGGTCCAGGTGTAATGGTGGTATGTGGCAGGGGACATCTCATGGATAGCAGATCTCTGGTGGAGTGTGGACCACAGGTGACATGTTGGGTCGTGTTGTGCAGGCATAGTCTGGGAGGATTGCAAGGGTGTGGAGTCTGGGCTGCTGGATGGCTGAGGCTCTCTTCCCATGCAAGTTTCATTGTTATTGTTACTACGGGACCTCTCAAGTGGTGTTGGCACCCACTCTGTTTGAATTCCTTGTTTGGGGGCATTTGATTCCTGGTCATGGGGTGCATGCATGTGTCTGCTCCCCCTGCACCTTCCTCAGCCTGGCTATGGTGATGTGCAGGGAGTTGCAGTGAAGGTGATCCCTGTGTTGACATTGTTCCTCAGACCTGAGAGATCAGAATGGAATCAGCTGCAGCAACCCAGGAACAGATGCCAGCAGCTCCCTGCTGAGCCCACTTTTCAGTGCAATGTTAGTACACTGTCTCCAACTAGCTTTCTGGTCAGTACAGAGGCCTGCACTGTTGCTAGGAGCCCCCTCACAGCTTGGGTCACAGTGTCTGCATGAAGGCATTCTCTCCTTTTTCCTTTTTCTCCTTTTTCCCCTCCCCATGTGTACACATCTGCCTCATGTTCCTTCCTGTCTTGGCATGTGGATATCCTTGTCTACCTCTCCTTTACTCTGAGTGTCTTTACTCTGAGCATCTCTCATTACCTCTCTGATGATTTACAGTGCTCTCTCCAAGAGGATCCATCTGTATGTGGGCATCTATTTGCAACTTTCCATCCTCTCTTTGAGAACGGTGTTTGTGGGCTGCTTCTAGTCAGACATATTCTCCCCTTCCTTCTCCTCCCCCCCAAAATTTGCTTTCTTTCTTTTTCCCCTCTGCATATGCTGTTATATATGTAGATAATATTACATGCCGTCGGAATCATACTATTTTGATTATAAGCATCAAGAACTGATGTTTGGACTTCTTTCCTTAATTTATGTTATTTTTCTTTTTAAAGTAACACACAAGATATTTTACCTATGGTTAGTGTATTATAATTTATTTTATTATACAAAAAATTTAATTTTTATTAAAATTCTAAGTGGCTTAAATAATATACTATTAGGATATGATGCTCTTGGTAATGTATACTCACATAAATGCAATCTGTCATAAAAACTTAAGGCTGAAAAGACATAAATTAGTTTATAGGCTATAAATAACATCTTTATAGCTTGATGTACATATGTTATTAAAAAGTTAAATACAGGGCATAGTATGAAACTTTGAAATAGACATGCATAATTGCCTTATAGTAAGTTAAACTTATCATGACAGAGATAGCTCCCAAAATCTTGTCTAAATACCTTCATTAAGGGAATATTAATTACTTCTTATAACAAATTGGAAAGATATTCTAATATATTATTTAACATAATGAAATGGCAAATTTTTTTTTTTTAGACTGAGTCTCACTCTGTTGGCCAGGCTAGAGTGTCATGGCATCAGCCTAGCTCACAGCAACCTCAAATTCCTGGGCTCAAGTGATCCTACTGCCTCAGCATCCCGAGTAGTTGGGACTACAGACATGCACCATCATGCTTGGCTAATTTTTTGTATAGATATATTTTTTAGTTGTCCAGATAATTTCTTTCTATTTTTTAGTAGAGACGGGGTCTCACTCTTGCTCAAGCTGGTCTCAAACTCCTGACCTTGAGTGATCCACCCACTTCGGCCTCCCAGAGTGCTAGAATTACAGGTGTGAGCCACTGTGCCCGGACTGAAATGGCAAACTTTAATATATTAATTTTCTTTCTCTACCTCTTAACCAAATATGTTTTTGTTTTAAATGTTTCAAATAATTAATATCTAATAAATTCTCTAAATACAATACCTTTCAATTTTTAAATAACCCAGTGTTCAACAAAACAGTTAAAAGAAAAACTCCCACCAAAAATGCCACAAATTGAATAAATAAATATTGAACTACATAAACCTTTTGGTACAGTTGGTCAGCCCAAGCAGATATTCAACCCACTATGAGTTTTCTACTTCCATTAATAGCACACATTTCTCAAATCAACTTAGTTGCAATGATCCATAAAGTGAGAAAGCTATTTGCCTTTTCATGCTTAACTTCTAGTGGAAAAATATCTTTGACTATTTCTTCCTGATTTTATAACTTTACATATATGTGTAACTGAATATTTATGTAATATATATTCTTAAACATTATATATACAAATATTTAAGCAGAACCAAGGATCTTTGTGGTGTTGCACATAATAGTGAAGATTAGAAACCAATCTATGTTTAGGATGTGGTAAAGTTAAATAAATTATAGATGGAATACTATGCTGTTATTGAAAAACATATGTTTGTGCAAACTCAGAAAGTGCTTCTAGTATATATTCTAATGTGAAAAAAGAGATACAAAACAGTATTTTCTTATTGCCATTGAAAATACACTAAAACTATTAGAAGTTATTTAATTTATGGGAGTTGGATTTCTGAAGAGAGACATTTCATTTCCATTTTGTATTTTCTGTGCTTTTCAGATACTTTGGGAATTTATTAAAATGTGCATACATTTTTATACACACATAAAACTAGAAACAAGTATATCATTCATACTGAAATGAAGAAAACAATCTGAAATTTTTAAATTTATTTTTATTTAATAAACATCGTCTATAACAGTTACCATAAACTGAGTTTTAGTCAAAGAGATCTATTCATTTTATTCTCATAACAACCCTATAGGGTAGGTACTGTCACTACCTTTGATGAAGACCTTGAGGTTTAGCCTATAAATGGCAGATTAAGGTTTTAAGTGCAGGTAGTCTGGATATAGATTTATCCTAATCACATGGGCACTGCTTCTTATTCCCTTATGGTATGATAAGAGAAATTGTACAAAATTGCTTTTTCATAGTGACAGGTTGAGGATAAATGAAAAGTAAATTCCTAATCTGGAATATCATACTGAGAGTACATTCCATTCACTACATAGATGAAGATATGAATATGGATATAGATATGAATAAGTATAGGTAGATATATAGAGATATAAATATAGATATATATGTATAGATCTCCAACAACAAGGAACCTGGACTTTCCTCTTAAATTTTGTCTTTGTCTATTTTTTCCTAATGGTGAAGCAGAATAAAGAACCATAGTCTAATCTAGAAATAATTCTCTCAATAAAGGATTACAAAAACCTGCTCCCCAAAGGACAAATAATAATCTCTTTCTCTTTAATAATAACACCTAAACATCAGCCATTATACCAACAATGAGGATGTGGAATCCATTGAAATTCTTCACAAATAGCAAGATTGTCATACTAAAATATTTGAGTGCTTTCAAATTGGATAGCATATATACATTTCTGAAACTGGATATGCCTGCTTTAAGGATTCACCAAAATTAAAGAGAAAGAGATTTTTCTTTTGTGGTTTGTCAAAGTTAAATTATCTTTCCAACTCTCTCAGGAACATCAAAGAGTAACTATTGTCATTCTCTTTTCAGCTAATTCTAATCTAGAATATTTCTGTATTGCTGTTGAAATCCCTTCTGCCTCTATGCCATATTCTAGGAATTTGGGTCTAACTTTCCCAAGTTAACATCCCAATGTTACATAAGAAGATTTGGAACCAGTGAATCAAATGTCAGTAATATAAAATTAGAGGTAACCAATGAATATATTCCTTTGTCATGGTAAATACTTTGACTACCAATTCAACATGTTTTAAAAAGTTGATGAAATGTGATAGTGTTACCAGGTATTAGTTACTACATTAAATAACACTATATTTTTTCCTGCTATTAATATAAGATGATTCTGTTTAAATGTTAACTATTAACACTTATGGTTGGGGCATATATAGGTTTATAATCTAGTGGTGTAAAAATGGGCTGATGTTAAAATGAAGCATACTGATTAATATTAAACTTCCTGACCATTTCATTAAAAAAAAAACTATATATGGTCACATAATATATATGGTCACATAATAAGAGTTTGTATGATAATTGTGAAAGTATAGAAGACAATTTAAGGAGTTTTTGTAATAATGTGTAAGTTAAAAATAGAAAAAGAAAGTAAAAAAGAAAAGTCTCATATGATTAATTTAGCCATTTCATTCCTTATGTGAAGGCATTGCTTCTTCTATGGGAAGTATTTTGTAACTATTCAAATTTTTGAAATTTTCTCTTCTGTTTGTAAGATAAAATTATGTAAGATTAAACTGCAAATATTCATCTTGATAAGTGCATAATAGAAAACTGCTTCTATTTTTTGCAGTTTCAGAAAACAGTTCATAAAGCTGTTCATTATGTGAGCAACAAAAAATAAATGACAGCAGTCATAGCTCTGTTTCATTTCTTTCTAAAATGTTTCTTCTTCTAATGATCTACTAAATAAGGAAACTTTAAGTAAATAAGATAGAAATTGAAGTTTAAAATTCCATCATGTTTAAATTTCAATGATTGTAGTAAGCTGTATATAGTTAGAATCTTCCTGTACCATATGATCCTTAGAATTTTTCAGAAAATATATTACATATATTTCTCATATCACTAAGATCTTTCTTTCTAACCATTCTTTCCCACAAGTTACTAATTGGCAATACTTTTTATTATTGTTCTTCTTTTACTACATGCACAAGACTAATTATTAAAACTAAATTATAGAAATTTAGACACCATAAAATAAACACAATAATTATGTTTAGGAATGTTATTATTAGGTGCTTTTCAATTATATATCTTACCACTTTATAAATGTGAAGAATTAAGCTCAAAGAAAGTAGTAAGTTATTTGTGTCAGGTTATACTAATTCCTTTATTTAAGATTTCCATTCTTTAAGGAAGTTCTCACTTAAAATACATTCAGTAATTAAAAATCATATTATATCTAGAATTCAAAACAACTTTTGAAATTAAATTAGATATAATTTATAGAAATTACTAAAAAGATAAGCCAAAAATTAGTTTGATAAGGTTTTTAAAATAAAAATTATTTCATAACATAAACTGAATTATAACTTTGATAAATATGACTTAGAGAAAAAGTCTTAGAAGATAATATTAAGGTTTTCTATTTTCTTCTTTTATGCTTTAGTTTTATAAGTAATTCTTATAATAATGTCTTTTATTACATTAAATTTCATAGTAATGTTTTTTATTAAAAATCCAAAAACAATACATGTTGCCATGGAGTCAGAGAGAAAAAAAATGCTTCTACATTGTTTGTGGGACTGCAAATTAATACAATCTCTATGTAAAACAGAATGGAAATTACTCAAGGAACTAAAAGTAGATCTACCATTTGATCCAGCAATTCCACTACTGGGTATTTACCCAAAGGAAAAGAAGTCATTTTATGAAAAAAGACACCTGCATGCAAATGTTTATTGTACTACAATTCACAATTGCAAAGATGTGGAATCAACCCAGATGCCCATGAGTTCATGAGTGGATTAAGAAAATATGGAATATGTGTACTGTGGATTACTATGCAGCCATGAAGAAGTGCAGATTAATGCCTTTTGCAACTATTTGGGTGAACTTGAGACGGTTATCTTAAGTGAAGTATCTAAAGAATGGAAAAACAAATACCACATGAATTAAATTATGTCTTTTGGGGCAACATAGATGAAACTGGAGGACATTACGTTAAGTGAAATTGCATAACACAGAAAGACAAATACAGCATGATTTCACTTATATGGGGAATCCAAAAATGTTGATGTCATAGAAAGTTGATGTCATGATGACAGTGCATAGAGGTAAAGAGTAGAATGGTGATTACTGGCCACTGGGGTGATGAGGGTACGGAAATGTTGGGGATATGTTGGCCAAAGAGTACAAAACTACAATTGAGTAGGAGGAATAAGTTTATGAGATCTATTGTATAGTATGGTGACTATAGTTATTGTTGATATTTTGTACTCTTGAAAAATGCTAAAGTAGTTGATGTTAAATGTTGTCATTGCAAAAATGATAAGTGTGAGGTAATGCAATTTTATTTAGATTTAATCATTCCATACAATATATACTTCAAAACATGTATACAATAAATACATATAATTTTGTCAATTTAAAATATACGCGTTTTATAAAAAGCCATACCAACTTCACTGTGTCAGTCTTTGTGACAGTCTTTGTGAAGTCAGTCTTTGTGACATCCTCTTTTCCATATTTGTGACTGATTACTCCTATTTGTGTTCACATGTTGCTTCACCCGACAGCTATGAAATGCACAGAACTTTGTTTCATAATTCATAAAATAATTGCAAAGTTAAATGTTCTTGGAAAAACAAATATTCTGAAGAAAGTTCAAAGTGTGAACTAAATTAGGAAGAAAGTGTTAAATTTGCTGCACCAAAATTGTCCACCTGCATGCAAAATGAGTCTGTCAAAAGCTTGAAAAGATTTAGCTACCTAAATGTGGAATTCATCCATTATCAGGAAATTCATTCTTCCTTGCCTGCACTAGTAATTGTCATGCTGACAGTACATTGTCTGAGTTAAATTATTTTATAGATTGATCTTTTTTAAATAAAATTAATTAGTACTGAAGGATGAGAACATGAAAGATTTTCATATGGCATGAGAACAGCAGTATTACTTTAATTTAAATGTCTCTCCTCAATTGCAGATGATTTCTTTATATATTGACAATTACATAGAATAAATTCACTTATATATTAATTTAATTTCAAATTATAGAATTAACTAAAGACTAGAGAGTCATTTGTTTAGGTAGTTTCCTAAGATACAAGTGCATCATTATATCATATTGTTGGTGTACCCTTTATTATTGTTTATAGATGCAAAAATAAATACCATCATCCACAAATAGAATAGGTTATGGATTATTAATTATCTGACAGTCACTGACACATAATGGAGAAAACTAAAGGGAACTAAATTAATGAGTTTGTGATTATCATCCCACTTAACATTTGAAGCTGACTGGCCTTCATTTAATTTGATATTACAATTGGTGTAATCCTGACAATTATTTACTTTTACAAATAACTTATTCTTGAAGCTCTCTGTGATTCTCTAGCTAAAGTACTCTTCTTTTCTGTGACCAATGGCACTTTGTGCCTCTGTTAGATAAACTATTAAATCGTGATTTATTTAATGTTTACATATTTTATCACCATTATAAGATTTTCTTAATATAGGTATGAATCAAGAACTGGTTAATGATCTCTCAATTTGTCTATCTCTATATTTTAACTAAAATAAAATGAGCTAGAGTGGAAAAATTGAGATCCTTTTCTTAATTATTCTGACTTTGTTTATTTATCCAATAATTTCAATGGTTTTTCTATACATGCCTAATTTATCTTTTTACATTTTTGATTAGAACATTAGAAGCCCATTATACTAAGTGAAGTATCACAAGAAGGGAAAAACAAACACCACATGTATTCACCATCAAATTGGTATTAACTAGTCAACACTATGTGCACATATAGTAGTAACATTCATTAGGCGTCGGGCAGATGGGAGCAGGGAAGAAGGGATGGCTATATTCACACCTAATGGGTGCAGTGCACACCATTAGGGGGATGGACATGCTTGAAGCTCTGACGTGGGTGGGGCAAAGGCAATATATGTAACCTAAACATTTGTATGCCCATAATATGCTGAAATTAAAAAAGAAACTAAAATAAAAAAAATAAGTAACTAACTAAAATAAATAAATAAAATAAAAGCATTTCTTGAAACAACTTATTGATTTAAAAAAAGCCAGAACTACATGCTTGGCTAGACAGTGTTGGCACACAACCACTTATTTTGATTTAAGGTAGTTTCCATGCTCCAATTTCTAAATCCAAATCCTACAATTCTGGGAACAACATAACAGCATTTGCCACCATGATAGTTTATTTCACCCAGAGGAATAATAGCAGCAATAAAATAATATATTCCTTTTCCACAAAAAGCTAAGACCAAAATTTTCAGAGCTCAAAAGACCAGGCTACCTTTCGTATTTATATTTTAAAAAATATTCCTGGGTAGTAAATGACTAAAGTTTGTGTTAATGAAAATTTTACTTGAAATGAAACTTTATTTTTGAAATACAATTCCATGAAACTATGAAAACACTAAGAGAATCTTAAAAGTAGTTTTGAAAGATTAATTTTATAACAGAAGTTATAGGTGGAGATCTATTTAATATATTCTCTATATTGGCAATATAGTTTCCTTACCATAATATATTTCATCAGAGATTGCTGCCTCTTCTTAGTTTCTTGACTACTCTGATGTCTAAGGGGAAAAAAAGAAGGGAATAGCGAAATATTATACAAAAAATTTAGAAAAAAAATTCAGGTAAGGGAAAATGAAAACTTGAAATATAAATTAAATTTTATATAATTTTAAATAAATATTTAGGTGTTCAAGTTAAGTAATGCATGTTTTTTTCTTAAAGTGATACTAAACTATCAGATGACTAAGAAAAATGAGCTACACCTCAGGATCTGAAATGTACACCATTACCAATAGTATCTTATTATTGTTTTATAAATCAAAATTTCTTTCCATTTATTTTCTATTACTTTTTAGTATGATATTGTTAGTCAAACTAAAGAAAGAGGCTTAATTTAGGTTCTTTAACCAGAAGCTTGAATGAGTATCAGAGTCACCTGAAGAATATTTTAAAAATGTAGAATCTTGGTGTCATCCTATGCATATGGAATGAAATTTCATGAGTGAGGTAAAGTGATCTTATTTTTCAACCTCTGCATATGGCTCATATTCCACTGTAACCAATGACCAATCAATGTTAACACAGTATCAAGGAGTGGTGAATAGTATTGTATATGAAAGTGCTGTCATGTGTAGGGTTAAAATATAATAAAAGCCTCTGAATGATAGCTGGGGTATTGTAAGAATATAGTAGAGTTCATTCAGTCAGATACAATGCACAGATGATGCTTTTTTTTAATCAAAACGTTACAAATGAAACAACAGAATGGATAAGAGAATTTACTGAACTCTTCTTTATGTCATAAGTTCTGTTAGCCACTGTATATATATTGTATCATTAACCTTAACAAAAATCCCAAAAGAGAACTATTTGTATTTAAATTATTCTGGTTTACGAACTCTGATTTTTTACTATGTTCCCCTAAGTCATGTGCCTAACAGTTACATCTGTCTTATTTAAAAGCTTATGAATTCTAGTCTATCATTTATCCTGTGATAGACTTTCAAAATAGTAGACTTTAAATAAGGGTTCGGATGTACTGTTGTTAAAATTATACTACACCTCAAAAAAAGATTCTAAAAGTCATAATGGAAAATATTGTTCTAGATTAATCATACTATTAAGGAATAACCACTTGAAAAGTGGATAAGATTTTAGGAAAGAAAACGGAATCTGAAAAAGGAGTCTCTAACTGGTAAATAATGGATGGCATGTTTACCCATGTATGTTTCTAGCCTTGATGGAAACATATAAACAAAAAAATAACTCCAAAATAACCAAGAAAAAATTAGAAATCTACAGTTATAGTTTCCTGAATGCTATTTTTAGCCAACAAAATATTCTGAAAAGGAGAAAGTGTGCCAGAATAAAGATCAAATTCAGGGACTGTCCTGAATTTGAATGAATGTTGGATTGGATTTGAATGAATGTTGGATTTCCAGGACAAAGTGTAGATCAAATATGTAGTGCTAAGCTCTAGCAAATTCAGTAAAGTTGCAAGATACTACCAATAGTGTTTCTATACAGTAATAATAAACTATTCAAAAAAAAGTCAAGCAAATGATCCCATTTATAATAGGATCAACAACAAAAAATGAAAGAAAGAAAGAAAGAAAGAAAGAAAGAAAGAAAGAAAGAAAGAAAGAAAGAAAGAAAGAAGTAAGAAAGAAAAAAGAAAGAAAGAAAGAAAAAAGAAAGAGAGAGAAAGAAAAGGGAAATATGGAAGGACGGAAAAGATCCACCTAGAAATAAATTTAAACAAGGAGGTGAAAAACTTCTACACTGAAACTATAAAACATTGATGAAAAAATCTGAAGAAGATATACAGAAATAAAAAGCTATCCCATGTTCATGGAATATAAAAATTAATATTGTTAAAATGTCCATAGTGCAAAAAGTGATATATAGATTCAATGTAATCCATATCAAGATTCCAGTAACATTTTTCACAAGAATAGAACAAACAATTTTAAAATTCATATAAAACAACAAATGACTTGTTCGATATTATCTTAAGTTGAAAGGGAATTTGTGGTGTTAGGTCAGGGAATAAAATGGGAAGATGTTGTCATGTATTGGAGAGGGTTTTCCTTTTTCACAATTATCATTTATTCAAATTTTATTTGGGTACTTAGTTCAGAATTACTCATAAGCTTTATCCCATGGTATCACACCATGTATCATTGTATTTGGATCTTATTCATAAATGCCTGGATAATCTACCAAATTTTCTGAATACCCAAAGAATCTTTAAAAATCTTTGTAAATAATTTGTAAATGTATTTTTAAATATTACCCAACACCTCAAAGGACTATAGCTAATTAAAATTTTATTGTGATATCTATATCCTAATTAACCAATGAAATATTTTCATATGAAATAAAACACAAAGAACATTATAAAGACCTGATTCATTTGTGTGAGGCCAACTATGTAGATTGTATAAATCAATCTATGTTTTTCATCATGTAAAATAATAATAAAAGCAATAAATGACATTCATTTTAAAATCTTATTTATTTATTTATTTATTTTTAATTTCAAAATATTAAGGGGGTACAAAATTTTTAGTGACATGGATCACTTTTATAATGCTTGAATTATGGCTATAAGTATGTTCATTACCCAAATAGTGCTCATTGTATCTGTTAAGCAGATTTTGCCCCTCTCCTCTTCCTCCCTCCCCCCTGCTTAATTTCCGCTGAGTTTTACTTCCCTCCGTTCATATATGTACTTATCAGTTATTTCCAATATAATAGTGAGTACATGTGCTGTTTGTTTTTCCATTCTTTAGATATTTCACTTAGGATAATGGTCCCTGATTCTATCCAAATTGTTGCAAAAGGTATTAATTTATTCTTTTCTATGGCTGAGTAGTACTCCATGGTATACATATACCACATTTTGTTAATCCACTTATGAATTGGTGGTTACCTCTTGTTCTATTGCTTTAGAGTGCTGAGCTTTAGCTTTTGGATAGTTTTACACTGGTGGGTGTCTATTGTGCTGATCCATATACAATGCAGTTCTGAGTATTTCCTGCAGGGCAGGTCTGGTCCTGACAGAGTCCCTCAGTGTTTGCTTGACTGGAAAGTATTTATTTCTCCTTCATGCATGAAACCTAATTTTTCAGAATAGAAACTTCTAGGCTGGAAGTTGTTCTACTTAAGAAGACTGAAGACAGGCCCCCAGTCCCTTCTGGCTTGCAGGGTCTCTGTTGAGAAGTCTGTAGTTAACGTGATGAGTTTTCCTTTGTAATTTACTTGATGTTTTTACCTCACAGCTCACAGTAGTTCCCCTTCATGTTAACTTTGGCCAGTCTGATGACTATATGTCTTGGTGATTGCCTCTTTGTGATGAATCTCCTGGTATTTATTAAGCTTCTTTTACCTGGATGCTTAAATCTCTAGCAAGACTAGGGAAGTTTTCCTCAATTATTCCCTCAAATATGTTTTCCAGCCTTTGTGTGTTTTCTTCTTTACCCTTGGGGATGCCTATGATTTTTCTATTTTCTTATTTTACATAATCCCATATTTCCTGTAAACTTTGTTCATTCCTCTTGCTTCTTTGTTCTTTTTTTTTGACTGACTGGGTTAATTTGAAAGAGCTGTGTTCAAGCTCTGAAATTCTCTCTATGTGGTTTAGTCTATTCTTAAAGCTTCACACTGTGTTTTGTATTTCCTTAAATGATTTTTTTATTTCCAGAAGTTACATTTATTTTTTGACCACTTCAGTACGGCGCTCACCAGCCACAAAACCTTGCCCACAGCCGGCACTCATAGATCACATGGTATTTTGTGCTGTGCATTGACGATGAATCCCTTTTGCTCTTGTGTGACGAGGAAAGCTTTAAAGCACTGAAAGCTTGTTTTACTTGACAGGCAGCTTTAGGGAAATAACTATAATAACTCCTACTAAGGACTTGTTAAAAGGTCACAAATTCATAGTAACTTATTAGCTGAACATACACACTGCAACTGCAGAGATAAAAGCTATAAAAGTAAAAGCTTTTGGCTGTCGACTAAAGTCGATGTTCGGCTGTGTGCCTTCATATCACAGCTGTCGGCTAAAGTCGCCGTTTGGCTGTGCATGTTCATCTGTGGCTATTGACTATAGTTGATACTCGTACCAAAGTGGTTAATATGTCGATCTATTTAGTGAATTTTTCATTCGTTTTCTGAACTTTTTTTCTGGTTTCCTTGAGTTGGTTTTCCATTTTATCCTGGATTTCGTTGAATTTTCTTACAATTCATATTTGGAATTATTTATCTGCTGGCCTATAAGGACAATGTACACCTTCCAGCTTCTGTTTACTGCTTGTTTGCTAACCACAAGGCATTATGAGTATATTATGGGAGCAGAGGAAAAAGACAAAGAGCGCGGAAACCTGAGTCTCTCAGCTAGGACCTGGAACAGGTTAGAGCCTATCAGGGGCAGGATGAAGTAAAAATCACTGTGGAGGCAGATGCATGATCAGTATGTAAACAACTAAGTTATAAAAAAGGGACTAACACACAAAGGGGGGTCCCTGCCTGGAGAAGAGGCCACTGTGCTGGCACTCTGGGGGCTCGGACCCTAGCTCGAGCTAGACAATAAAACTCCTTTTGATAAGAACAGCCTCATTGACTCTGTCTCTCTGTCCTGCGGCCTTGTGGACAGGCCTCGATTATAATTCGAATCTCGAATATAACACTGCCATTTCAATATTTTCATTTTGGTTGGGATACATTGTTAGAAAGCTGGTGTACTCCTTTGGTGGGTCCTTTTGCTCTGCTTTTTCATACTTCCAGAGTTCTTACAGTGATTCCTTCTCATCTAGAGCAGCTGTCATTTCTTGTTTGGGGATTTTCTATTGTTTAGATGGGACTTCCTCCCCCCATCACTTGGAAGGATATGTCTGTAGCACATTTTGGGTAAAATCCTTTGGCTTTGCTTTTGGGTGCTTTAATGGGATTCTAGGTTCTGGATGGATGTCTTGGTTATATATATCCTTAGCATGATGGTTTTCTCAGTTGCTAGTTGTTTGTAGTCTGCCGTAGTGGGGAGCTATGTGCGTGGGCAGATTTTCTGTCTCTTGTTGATGAGGGAGGATGGAGGTCTTTGAAATCCTTTCTCTTTCCCCAGGCTTGTGGTCTTCTTAATGGCATGAATTACACTGGAATGCCCAGTTTAATCTCTGAGACAGTAGGTGGTCCTTGTGAGTATGATTGAGTCAGTAAATGTTGTAAAAGAATGTAAAAATTGACCTCCCTTCCCGTAGGTGGCACTCGCTGGAAAGAACAAACTTCAGTGTTATTTTTAGGATCTATGGCTGGTACTAGCACCATAGAAGAAGCACCTGAATACCCCAGGCAGTGGGTGGGGCCCAGAACTTCCAGGTGAGTCATTATTCTCCACCACTGCAGAGGCAGGTAGGGGAGTGATGCTGGGTGAGGCTGGGCAGGTGAACCTACCTTCAGGCTCCACAAAAGCTGTTAAGGTGGTAAGGTAGCAGCTGTCTTGGCAGGGGTTCAAGGTCCACTCCCAGGCTGCTGGGGAAAGCTACCACAGAGGGGCTAAAGTGACCCCACTACGACAGAAAGTCTGCTCATGGGAGTGGGCACATCTGAGATTCACAATCTGGCTGTCAGGAGTTGGTTTCACTCTTTTTCACACTCTGCTTTGTAGTCTTTTTCTGGTGTCTGTCAGCAGACAGGAGGTCAAATTAGCTGTGGCTGGCTCTAGACCTATAGGGGAAGCACCTGAATACCCCAGGGAATGGCTCTTGGGGCTGGAAGATTCCCTGTGTAAGATTCCATCCTGGGCTGAGAGTATGGCTTTCCTGTTTGGAGATGGGTGATCCACAAGTGCACTGGGACCCACACTCTCTTTTCAGAAACCTGCACTCTCTTTTTAGTTCTTCCCATGTGGGCTCCCTCATCTCCTAAGATTAGTTCACAGATGTTCTCTCCATGCTCTGAGCAACACAATCAAGTCCTGGGGTTATCAAATCTGGCCTGTAGGCCTATCCATGGATCCCTGAACATCAATCCCTGACCATGCCAGAGAGAAGTGTGATGGTCCCAAGTTCCATATGGTGTGCTTAAGCAGGTTTAATGTCCCTCTGCTTCAGGGCATGCACTGCTCTGATGCAGCAGCCAGGTGAACAGCACTGAGGAGGGACAGTGAGCAAGGAGCTCATAGTCCAAATACCCCTTAGTTCACTACAGGCCTTTAAGAGGAAAGGTTTGAGCCCCACTCTCTGTGGAAGCCTCAGTGTTGTGGGTGTACCAACTGAGGGAAAGCAGCTGCTCATTAGAGCCCTGGCTCTAGACCCATAGGGGAAGCACCTGAATACCCCAGGGAAAGGCTCTTTGGGCTGGAAGATTCCCCAGAAAAGAGTCTGAATGGAGAAAAATTAGTGCTCTGGTCATCTCTGTCTCTGTCTCTGGAAAGCAGCCTGCCTAAAATGTCCAGGCTTTGGAGTCATACATATCTCCTGGAACCCAATGGCTCCCTGTGGCTCCTGAAGACTGGGTTAGAGTTGGGAAATAATTTGTGTGGAAATGAATAAGATGAAAACTAAGGGGCTGAAACCCCATGAGGATAACAAAGATGCACAATGGGTGGAGAAACAAAATGCTGCCTATTCTCTTGGCTTGGGTCTGTAGTGATGGGAAGCGACCCCGAGTGAGGGGGGGGGTCCAGCCTAGTGCTTTGTCCTCAAGAAGCTCCAGTTCACTGGCAGCAGCAGCTTTTGGGCTTGTGAGGATAGAAAGGCTCTCCATCAGCTTGGAAGCCAGTGGACTGCCAGAGACGTGAGACAGGGAGAAACAAACACCCCACCTACCCTTTTTGCTGGGCTCTAAGCTTCTCAGGGGTTGAGCTCTGCCGATATCCTGCTCCTTCTTGTTCTGCTCTGCAACATCCTGACATGGAATATCTAGTAGGTTCTGGTACTTTTCCCTTGGAATTATACCTAATCTGTGATTGTTTCTTTGTTTTTCCCTTTTTCATTTAAAACTTTCCTTCTTTTTGCGATGATCTGGTAGCTGATGTCTCTGGTCAGCCATCTTGAACTACATACATTCATGTTTTATTAGTCTTCGTGTTTGAGTATAATGTAATGAATAAGGAAACTTCTAAATTTTTAAGCTCCGTAAGCAATTGGTTTTATGCTTTTAAAATTTTCTAAAAGGCCTCTTTAAGGCATAAAAAAGAAATCAAATAAGCACGTTAATGGATATTTCAAGTAAAAATGGTAGAAAAGCTATTTTCTTGAAAATTTGATAAAAATTGTTTTTATCATAATTGTAGTCTCTTATTGATAATAGACTATTTATATTAAAATATAATTTACATACCAAACAAGTGATTTTTAAAAAGTGAGCAATAAGATATTATACTGACTTTCTTTCTATACATGCTGTTGAAAAGGTATTTATGGGAAATGCAAATAGAACATTGATTTTAGGATAACATTTTTTTAATTCAAGAAGAAAGTGGCTCCAATATTTAATATATTTTCCTGATGAATAATTTACAATAAGACATGTACACTTTGTTAAGTCATGGAAACACCACTTTATGAAAAAGGGTGCTAATTAACATTTTCTCTGAAAATATTAAATTCTTTTAAAAATCCAATCATTTTTCTTGCATTCATAACAATAGGTTCTTGATCTTCTGATTTCTGGCAACATTTTGATTATTATAGCAGAGGTCACATTTTTACATGTGTTTTACATTACTTAATTACATCAAAACATAATATGGCAAAGTGATTTTTTATTTACAAATCATTAAAACTTATAAACTCATTCTTCCACTTTACACTCTGGCATATCAAAGCACTTTTAATATTTTAATTTGGTAATACCTATTCTATGGATAATCTCACATATAAATCCTGGATTATCAGAAATAACATTTTCACATGTGACTTAATTGTGAATCAAGGGTTACAGTCAAGAGTTATTTTTTATTTTATGATAAACATTGACTTTAATGCATACTTTTTGTTCAAATAGTTCTTCAATATTTTTCTTTTATTTCATAAAATGAGACAATTGAAATATGAAGGTTCAGTCATTACTATGTGAGCAATTTCCAGAAGCAATTATTATCTCCCAAAGCAATAGTTTTTCTTTGTTATTCATATTTTGTGTTAAAATGGATGTTCTTATGTGAATTCTATTGACATGTGAAATATGACAGAATTGTTACTAAAATAACCATGAGTATTTTTTAATTATGCGTGCAGAGTTAAGAATTTCCATGGCAGCATTCCCTTGATAAACTTACTTTAGGAACCTGGAACTACTCCCAAATATTTTAACTTGTTTGAATTTTAACCTTTCTTTACAATTTTAACTTAGAAAGGTATTCTAAGAGTTCTATTATTTTTTGAAAAAAAGAAATGAAAGACATCAGGAAAAGTAGGATTTAAATAAATCTGGATGGATTCCAGAGTAGAAAAGTTTTAAAAAATCCTTTCATATTTCTGTTCATAACAGATTGTCCATGTAAAGTGGTATGAGAAACAAATGTTGAGAAAAAGTGAAAGCTAGATGAAAAGTTAGGACCAAGATGTTTACTGCAGTGATGAGATGACCATTATCAATTGCAAAACATTTGGAAAAGAGCAATGTAAATGGTCAAATCTGATAAAATTTGAGGACCAGAATTCCCCAGAAACAATCATGATTTACTGAATTTTTTAAATTGTCAATTTACATTTCTTATAATGTTGTATAATTTTTAGCTCTCATTCCTTATTGCATGTTTAGAAAATTGGAAAAGAAGAGCAGGACAAATGAGAGTAAGAGGAGAAAGTAAAGGGGAGACCAGATTTCTGCTTCCAAGTAAAATGAAATTCCTTGTTCTTACGCCTCCACTGAAAGCAAATTAGGAAAACTGGATAATATACAAACATCCTATTAATAAAAATAATGGTGTGACTTTAAGAGTTCCTAGAGGCAAGGAAACCTCGGAGAAATGAGCCATTTTTTGCCTCAAAGCATTTGTCTATTACTGACGCAGAGCTAGAGTTTGACATCCAAGTATGTATGAATCCAAGTATGTATGACATCCAAGTATGGAGCCATGAATGATTAAGACGCAGAGAGGCCATGGATATTCTGGCCAGCCTCAGGTTGCTGGACTCACAAAATAGAGTTCAAGGCTGCCAAAGCACTGAATAGAGGGTCCAACATTACAGGCATAGAGGGAGGAAGTACAGAGAAGTGAGACAGACTCTCTGATTTTCCTACTAAAGCATGGCCCAGATTCATAAAACTGGGTATGTCAAGTGCCTAATGAAATAAACAGAAAACCGCTGAAAAGCAAAACAGAGGTTTGGGCATTTTTATAGTGCTGGAGTCCAGTATCCATCTTTGAGGAGGATGGACCCTCAGATGGCCCAGAGAATACAACTGAAATTCATGGACTCAACCAGAGGATCAGGGAATATCAGACATACCACAGGTCTTGTATGTATAGGGGAATAAGAAGTGCCCATTAATTCATGAGTGGATTAATAAAATGTGGCATATGTATACCATGGAATACTACTCAGCTTTAAGAAACATGGTGATATAGCACCTCTTGTATATTCCTGGATACAGCTGGAACCCATTCTACTAAGTGAAGTATCTCAAGAATGGAAAAACAAGCAGCACATGTACTCACCAGCAAATTGGTATTAACGGATCAACACCTAAGTGGACATATAGGAGTAACATTTATCGGGTGTCAGGAGGGTGGGAGGGGGGAGGAGGGGATGGGTATATACAACCACAACGAGTAAGATGTGCAGCATTTGGGGGATGGACACGCTTGAAGCTCTTACTCAAGGGAGGAGGGGGCACGGGCACTATATGTAACCTTAACATTTATACCTCCATAATACACTAAAATTAAAAAAAAGGATTATAAACAAACAAACAAAAAAGAAGTCTTGTTGAACTGAATGCCTAATCAATGCCCTTTACCAAGTATCACTTGCGTGATTTAAAGAAATTAGCACAACATATGCAACTTTTTGCTTTTTTACAATATATGAATATGAGATTAACATTTTTGGTTACTGAAATAATTATGAAAATATTCAAATTGTACTGTTTATATGCCATTTAGTAGACTGACATGATATTTGGCTTTTCAAATATATATAATTTAAAAAATGTCCAGTTGTTTACTGAAAAATCATTTCTCATCCCTCATAAGGTAAAATTGAATGCACCAAACACCTACTAGTATAGAATTTTCTTTTGTCAAATAAGATATTTCTTTTGAAATCTGAAGAATCATTAGTGGTAAGATCAGACTAAATTTCATATTTGGAAAATCATAGCATGGATTAAAATTCAATTTGATTTTTAGAATATGGTATACTTTCAGTATAGGTAGTAAAAAATGCCATGTTGCTTTTACTTTTTGTTTTTATAATTAATTCTTTTTGTGACTATGTTCCTCACTTAGTACTACTGTTACTATGCCTGTTAATACTATTATTACCTTGACTTTAAAAATCAAGGTAAACAAAGAAAGCTAATCAACTTATCTAATAGTACAAAAAGAATGGAAAAACAAGAATCTTAATCTTGGAGTGACTCATATATTAGTGTTTTTAAAAACTCCAACATTACAATACTGTCTTGAGTTCCTGTTTTCGTATTTGATCTGAATAAGGTGGTGACTAATACCTAAAAGTAAGAGAATAAAATTATTTGATAGAAATAGTTGCTGTAATGTCAGAAATCCATTGGTTTGGTAGATCATAGAGAAAAGAGTGTGTCAGCCTCAAGAAAGCCAGTATGGAGTTGAAAATAAAGGCATTGATAGCAAGGTAAATCATTGCTCCAGTTTGTGTTCAGGTTCTAAAATGAAGTCCTCAATCTAAGGGATAAGCCAATAAGTCAGAAATCACATAGGTAGTTGATAACCAGGTATACACACCTGGAAATCAAGATATGTCATTAAAACCGAAACATACAGGCATCCAATGGCCAGGATATATATACATATACATATACAGTTTCCTATATTTTACAAGAAATTTATATATATTATTAATTTCTATTAATAATATAACTTTAAATAAGACCAGCTTCAGTAAATCAAAAGAGCTTTTCTATATTTAAAAGAGTCTGTGAGGGCACATCAGAAGTGAAGATATAGTAAATTTGCTTTGAGAATTCTGAATTCAATAGAAGTTATGGTTCCTGTTTACAGGAACTAAGACAGACATAAATAATATATTGGTAAGTCTTTTACTTGGAAGAAAAAGGAAAAGAATTACCAAGAAGGTCTAAGAAAGGAGTAATGTTAACAGAATGTACATTCATTTTTTCCCTTAGACTATCTTTGGTTTTTCTTAGCTCTAGGAAAAGCTTTTCAACTGAAACCTACACAATCTGGTTTATTAGGTTAAATACATACACTATGATGTGCTGGGAGACCTTTAGCATTTTTGCTAGCATTTATCTGATCCCAGAGACCCTATTCAACATGTTAAAGAAAAGTTAATAATTCTTTATTTGATTTAGGGATTCAGAATCACTTCATTGGTTTGAGGGCATCAGTTTATTAGGCTAGTCTTAAAACACACACACACACATAAATGAGAACTATCTAACAAGTGTGATATCTGTA
This sequence comes from Mirza zaza, assembly GCA_008750895.1. Taxonomy (NCBI): domain Eukaryota; kingdom Metazoa; phylum Chordata; class Mammalia; order Primates; family Cheirogaleidae; genus Mirza; species Mirza zaza. The sequence continues at coordinate 120,520 of VSMD01058779.1, forward strand.
TCCACAAAAAATGAGTTTAATTTTCACTTATAGTCAATTTTTAAATGCATATCTCTAGCCCAACCCTTTCTTATGAGCTCTAAATCTATTTAGCCATGCACCTACATGAGATTAAATATTTAAAAACCAATTCAGCTTCCATCCTATTCAGGAATTAATTCATTGTTTTCTCTCCCTCTAAACCAGTACATTATCAATTTTCCCTAAATAGGCAAATGGCATTGTAACCAAGGGTTTTGTCAGCTATATTTTGACTAACTCCTTATTAAATTTATCCTTAATCTATCAATTTTAATTATTAAATAGTCTTGGATCTGTCTTTTTTCTTCCTCTCCTGCCATCCTCCTATTAGTTCAGCTCCTGTCAGCTCTCACCTGGACTATTATAATACACACACACACACGCAAACATGCATCTACAGATATATATATATATGTATGATTTGACCACACATAAGCCTACTTTTTTTGTCATATATCAAGCTTCCACTTTGCCCCCAATCCTGTTATAAAAGCCTTACTCATTGCATGTTTTTAGATATGATCTCTCTCCCTTGAGTATTATTCCTCTCCTTGATTACCTTTCTCCCTCTTTTTTTCTTCCTTTAGATTTCAAATCAGGTGTGACTTCCTCTGAGAAACCTTTGGTAATTTCCCAATGTCAGCTAATCCCTCTTTTTATAAGTTACCACAGTACCATTTACCTCTTCTTTACAGAAAATTATACAGGTGTAATATCATAATTGTTTAGGACATTTTGATCAATGTTTACATCCACTCACTATTTTACAATAAAGGCCATGAAAGAAAAGAGTTGTATTTAGTAAGAATTTTTTTCCAGTTTTGATCAATGTGTATTTTGCCTTTTAGTTTAAATACATACACTATGATGTGCTGTGTGGAAATGAATGTATGACTTTTTATTGATCGGTAATAGAGAAGCATCACTGCAACCACAACCTGGCCTAGTAATGTCAGCTAGTCCTGGGTGTTGAGCTGGCAGCCTGGCAAAGACTTGGCGTTCTCTTGGTGAACATAAACAATTTGATAGAACATCACCATCAGACAAGGCCAGTCTGTGACCATGATAGATCAAGACAAAAACAAAACACTATGTAATCATCTCTGAAAATTGACAAAAAAATAAACATTTTTGAAAGTACAAAATGGCCAAATAACTCTCTGTTCTAGTTAATATCAGTGACTGATGCTCTTTTGCTAATTTCAGAGATAGCTTCACTCTAGTCTTTTCTTCTTCTAGAAAAGATTTACTAAAACTCCTCCTCTAGATTTACTCTGGCCTCCTGACAACATCCAAACTATAGGCAAGTCCTGCTTTCTTTACTACTGTGCAATCACCTAACACATCTAAATTTCATACATGCTTTCTAAGATCCTCTAACCGATAGCTTCATTGATCCCTGTGGTTTTTCCTTGTGGTCTTTGGCAGGAGAGTGAGTATTGGCAGAGGCACTTTAAGAACTTATATAGATTTTAAAACTAGTACAGACTCCCCTGATGCTTAAAGCATACTGAAACACAAATATATCCATATTTGACTGGTATAAAATCAAATTCACTGGAGGTAAAATAATTAATAAAATAATGAAAGCTAACTTTTTTACTTACAGTAAGTTAGCCACTTACCTGCCTTACTTGTTTCAATTAAAAAAACTTATAAGGCAGAAATTTTTATCATGCCCATTTTATATATGGGGAAATAGTTTCCTGCCAAATATTAAATTTCTGACATATCTGGAAATTATATCTTAACTATTAGAATTTTGAAACAGTCTCAACTACTATACCACATCATACTCCAAGTTAAGTCATGCTTATGAGATTTCTCTTTAATCTGTGTAATTTCTGGCCATGATCAAATATCTGAAGTCTAAAAGAAGTAGAAAAATGGTAAGGAAGCAACAGGTGCTTTTTAAAATACCATAAAAGATGTTGTTACTGGAGACTACGGATATTTTAAAGCTACATGCCCTAATGCTCAATGAGAAAAGTTATATTGCACAAGTATTAATCTGATAAGTACTATTTGCTAATTATTGAATCAAAGGCCTTTAATCTTAAGATTCCAGGTGAGGAAGACAAAACAAACACACAGATATTTATAATCTGAGACAGAATACAATATTTTATTAGGTAAGTTTAAAGTGTATTTTGGATTCAGAAAAAGGAGATATTGTACTTGGTCAAATAAATTAGGGATCATTTTAGGACAATTGATCATTTTTATTGAAGTTTGAAAACTGCTCAGGATTTTAATGGTAGCTATATCTAGAGGAGGGATTTTGAATGACCTTTAAAAACTTTTTATCTTTATAATTCTTTAAACACAATTTCACTCATATAACAGTTTAATACAATAGTAGGGCTTTTTACAGAATGAGTTATATATAATAGAGCGGTTTTATAAAATTAAAAGTTTTATTAAGGCAGTGATCGAACCTGTTTTGTTCAGTGTAGTAACTACCACACAAAATGCATTGTTTGTGGAGTAATAAATAAACAATTATAAATGATGGAAGATAATAACAGTGAGAGCTTGAGATGATGTATAAAACATTGAGGATGAGTGTAAGGCACAGGGTAAAGAAGTTGTATATTTCTATAGTAGACAGAATGATGGGAAATGCATACCATGATTTTGAGGAGAAATTTGAATTATTGCTTGGGCAATTTCACTTAACAAGTCATAAAGAGCCTTTGACCATTTGTAGGCAAAGAGTAAAAAAAAAAATACAATCAATGTTAGGTGTGGTGGCTAACATCTATAATCCTAGCACTGTGGAAGGATGAGGCAGAAGGATTACTTGAGGCCAGGAGTTCAAGACCAGCCTGAGTAAGAGAGAGACACCCATTTCTACAAAAAGAAGAAGAGAAAAATGCAAAAACTAGCCAGGTGTGGTGGCATGCACCTGTAGTCCCAACTGCTCTGCAGGCTGAAGCAGGTGAATCGCTTGAGCCCTGGTGTTTAAGGTCGCAGTGAGCTATGATGATACCAGTGCACTCTAGCCCAGGTGACAGAGCAAGACACTGTCTCAAAATATATTTATATTTATATATATTTATTAAATTATTTTATAATTTATTAAATTAAATTATAATTATTAAATATTAATTTAACAAAAGTTATAAGGTAGACTGAAGGTAAGAAACTTTATGCAGAGAATACAACTAGATATTAATTTCAATTCTCTAGGGCTGAATTAGGACAATAGAAATAGAATTAAAGAAAGGTACAGGATTCAAAAAGACTATGTGAGTAAGCTATCTAGGACCCAGAAGTTGAATGATACTGAATGACAAGACCCAAAAAGCACAACCCCAAATATGACAACTCATTATACTGACTATTTCAAACTGAAGGGATGTGAGAAAACAGCAGAAGTGCAAAGGTCTCTTTGACCTTCTTCCAGTGTTCTCACCTGAACTGGGCCACAAAAGAATTCTCTAACCTTCCTCTAAAGTAGGTTATAAACCCTTATTCTAGAGGGGCCCTCTCTATACTAGAAGGAAACAAATGTCCTCATTTCTGAAGATACAGGAACAGAAAGAAGAAACTGAAAAAACAGGCCTTGATAGGTTCTACCCAGTTTATTTCCATTAGATCATTCCCTTGTATCCTCCAACATACTTCTGACTGACTATACATAAAAATATCCAAATTTCTATCTTTTATTATGGCTTCATTTCTGAAGGCTCATGTGTCTGCTTTTCTCCTGTTAATCTGCCTTTTTTATGGGGCCTCAGCCATGACCTTGCCACAAATGAGAAAAAGATATTACTTCTTCTCCTCACATGTACATGTGGTTAATATTCTAAAGCATAAGTAGCACTATACATTAATATTACCGTGAGCTCAGTAAAAGTCAGTGAAGGATTTTGGTTAATAATAATGATGACTATGATGTTGAAAAGAACAAGACTTGACAGATGTTTAATATGATAGTTTGTTAAGATCCACTTCGAAGAGATTGGCTTCTCAGACACTTGTATGGATTGAGAACATTAATTAGATGACAAAACTCTTTGAGGATAAGAACCACATCTTTGTGAGAGGTGAGAGGCGTAGTTCCTGTTTGAGTCTTCTACATGTGGCTATCCAATTTTCCCAGCACCATTTATTGAATAGTGTTTCTCTTCCCCAGTGTATGTTTTTTTCTGCTTTGTCAAAGATAAAATGTCTACATGAGGATGGTTTTATATCTGGGTTCTCAGTCCTATTCCACAATATTGTGCTGTTTTGGTTACTATAGCTTGAAGTCCAATAAACCGATGCCTCCCAATTTGTTCTTTTTGCTTAAGGTTGCCTTAGCTATACGGGATCTTCTCTGGTTCCATATGAAGTGTAGAATTATTTTTTCTATATCTATGAAAAATAATGTTGGTATTTTAATAAGGATTGCATTGAATCTGTAGATCAATTTGGGTAGTATAGACATTTTAACAATGTTGATTCTGCTAATCCATACATGAGCAACTGGCTAGGATGGCTATTATTAAAAAGACAAGAGACAACAAGTATTGGTGAGGGTGTAGAGAAAAGGGAACCCTTGTACACTGTTGGTGGGAATATAAATTGGTTCAGCAGTTATATAAAAAAAAAAAACTATATGGAGGTTTCTGAAAAAAATAAAAATAGAAATAGAAATAGAACTACCACATAACCCAGAAACCCCTCTGTTAGGTATGTATTCAGAGGAATATAAATCAGCATTTTGTAGAGATTTCAGTACTCCCATGTTCACTGCAGTATTATTCACAAAAGCTAAGATATGGAAACAACGTAAGTGTTCATGTACATTGAGGCATAAAGGAAAAAGAAATTGTAATGGTACATAATAGAATATTATCCAGCTTTCAAAAGTAAGACACTGCCATTTCCGATAACATAGAGAAACTTGGAGCACATTATGCTATGTGAAATAAGCCAAACACAGAAGGAAAAATAATGCTAGATTTCACTTATATGTGGAATCTAAAAAAATTCAAATACAAAGAAACAGTAATTAGAAAAGTGGTTAAAAGGAAAAGAGGAGGAAAAATATAGATCAAAGCTACAAACTTATAGGTAAGTGGGATGAATAAATCTAGAGACTTAATGTATAGCATGATAACTATAGCCAATAACATTGCATAATGAAAATTTGATAAAATGATGTATTTCAGGTGCTCTTAACACATAAAAGAAGTAACTATGAGGTAATGGATATGTTAATTTGCTTAATTGTAGTAACCATTTTACTATATTTATGAATATCGAGACACCATGTTCTGTACCTTAAAATGTATACAATAAAGAAGGAAAAATCATGTTTCATATAAAGGGGTATAAGCAAAAATGTCACAGTGCTTAACTCCATAGCATGATTTTATCTTTGATCTATTCTTTTAAGGTATATTGAATATCATTTTTGCCTTTGTCTTCAGCTAGAGGATATTGAGGAAAAATATCCACACAGGAAGAACCAGACACTCTTGTGACACGGTGTACAAATTACTTATATTAAATAGAAAGTTTTCTTCTTTTTATGTACTATTATAAAAATATATTACAAAAATGAATAATAGAGATAACAATAATTTAAGAGATGATTCAGGTACTTAAGAAATGTTTCAGTTACTCGTTGAATGTTCAAAATGCCATCTCACTTATTTCCTTTTGAAGGGCAGTTACATAGGTGTTATAATCCCCATCATATGGTTAAGGTTTGCAGATATCTCAGATAACAAGTTTCAGAATGCACTTAAGCTACATTATGTTCATTTTCAAAGCCTGAGTTATATTTTTCTATCTTTTTGCTGGTCCAAAGATAGAAAATGGAACCAAAAAAATGAGATTCGATGGGCCAAGTAGTGAAGATGACTTCCCTATGATGAGGACCTTCACCGTAAGCTCTGACTATACTGGAACAAGGAGCACTGACAATGCTATTTTTTGTCAAAATTACACAAGGAGAACCTTAAGTTTCAGATTTTTGTTTGAAGATTATCTAAAGAACTGTGTTTGCTTTCTGTGAATATTCTTTTCTCTAACTACTTAATATGGTCCATTTAGCCCATAAAGTTGAGTATATGTCTTTGTAACTCTCTGAGGCAAGAAATCCACACATATTCCTCTTCATTTATTTCATTCTGGTTTATAAAAAGGAAGAGGGATCCAGCTTCTTCAAAATCCATCTGCCATTGTGTTCACCTGTCACACTGCCTGGTTCTTGCTTGCAACTGCTCAAGAGGTTTGATTTGTTAAAAGTGAGCTGTCAATATATTTTTCTACTTACTTGCTTACTCCTGCTTACATATATTACCCTATGCCATTCTGCCATTTACAGGGAAATGTTCTGCTTTTCATGTTTAATGATTATTGCTGCCTGTTTTTCTGTCTATGTCTAGGGGCAAATGTAGGCATGATGAAATGAAATGTTTGACAAGTTCTGAGTCAAAAGAGCAATGTTAATTGAGGCTAAGTCATTTTTGACAGGATTAGGGCAAGGAAAGACTGATGTGAGCAGTGTTATTTTTTAAGAAACTCTTTTCACTTGATATTTTTTCACTTACAAAGAGCCATGTAAAATATTTATTAAATACATTTGCATGTTAAAAAATTTATAAGTCATGTTGGGAAGAAATATTACAGATAAGGAATATGAGAATATTTAGGAAAAATATCTAATTGTCATTAAACCTCTGTATTTTGTTAAATACATTTTTCTATTGACAACTGATAGGTAAATATAATGTAAAAATATAAAGTATCATTTATTTTTTCTTTACACAGTAATGACTAAGACTTTCATTTACAGATGACTAACCTAGGTTTCTACAAAAATGACTGACATCGATAGTTAAGTATATACATTCATTCAATATTCATTCAAAAAATATTTTTGTCCCTTTATCTAGCATAAGGTACATCCCAGAAGAGACATATTATGCATAGACCTTAAAATATTTAAATGTGACACACATATGCACACACCACATACACAATATACATATATATACACACACACACATATATATATATACATGAGAACTTATAAAATTTCATGGATAATACATATTATGAAAAAACTGCATAGATTTCATATTTTACACAAAAATAACTCACATTAACTTGTTATAACATGTTTGAAGAGGATCTAGTTTGAAATACCTAAAAGGATAAGACTTCAATTTGAAAGTAGCCGCATAACAAGGCAACATGGATTCTGCTAAAATCAAAGTAAGAACAAATATCAAATTTCTGATGAAGCTTGGGTGAAAAAAATGGTGAAATAATTGATGCTTTATAAAAGTTTATGGAGACAATGCACCAAAGAAATCAGCAGTTTACAAACAGATAACTCATTTTAAGACTGGACGAGATGATGTTGAAGATGAAACCTGATGCAACAGATTATTCATATTAATTTACAAGGAAAAAGTTGATCTTGTTTCTGTCCTAATTGAAGAGGATCAATCATTAACAAACAATAGCGAACATCATAGACATCTCAACTGATTCAGCTTACCTAATTCTGTTTGAACAATAAAGTTGAGCAAACTTTCCACTTTATAGGTACCAAAACTATTACACCCAGATCAGCTGCAGAAAAGAACAGAAAAATTTTAAACAAAAGGGATTAAGATCTCAAAGCATTTATTCAAAGATTTGGAACAAGAGATGAAATAAGGCTTTACCACTATGATCCCAAAGACAAAGCACAATAAAAGCAATGGCTTTTAGGAGGTGGCAGTGATCCAGTCAAAGCAAAAGTGGACCAGTCAAGAAGAAAGATCATGGAAATGATTTTTTGAGATGCTCAAGGGATTTTGCTGTTGTCATTTTGGAGAGCCAAAGAATGATAATGTCTACATATTTTTGGAAAATTAGCCAAAGTTTTAGCCTAAAAACACCTAGGAGAGCTTAACCAGAGAATCCATCTCTACCACAACAATGTTCCTACTTATTCCTCTCACCAAGCAAGGTTGATGTGTTTTTTGTTGTTGTTTTAATTTTCTCTTTCCTTTTTTTCTTACTTTAATAGATTTAGTGGGTACAATTTGAATTCTGTTACACGCATATATTGTATAGTGATGTAGTCTGGGCATTTGGTGTACACGTCACCCAAGTAGTGTACATCTGCAATCCCCAAACCCCAGGCCACAGTAGTGGTTGGTCCCGTGGCCTGTTAGGAACTGGGCCACACAGCAGGAGGTGAGCAGCAGGAGAGCCAGTGAAGCTTCATCTACATTTATAGCTATTCCCCATCGCTTCCTTCTCTGCCTGAGCATCACCCCCGGATGAGACCTGTTTTTGCAGAAAAACAGGCTCAGGGCTCCCCCTGATTCTGCCTTATGATGAGTTGTATAATTATTTCATTATATATTACAATGTAATAATAACAGAAATAAAGTGCACAATAAATGTAATGCTTTTGAATCATCCTGGAACTGTTCCTCTTTCCCTCTCCTCTGGGTCCATGGAAAAATTGTCTTCCATGAAACTGGTCCCTGGTGCCAAAAGTTTGGGAACTGTTGGTATATATCGTACCTAACGGGGAATTCTTTGTCCCTCACCTCCTCCTACTCTCCCCATTATGAGTCTCCAGTGTCCATTAAGACAAGGGCAATTTTGCCAGTGTTTCTATGGGAATTCCTTAGGCATCCACCTTACAGTTCTGTTTTGGCTTCTTCTGACTTCTTTCCGTTTTCTAATCTTAAAAAGTCTGTAAAGAATACCCATTTTTTTCATTTAATAATACAAAGAGATTACATTGACATAGCTCAATTCTTAAGACCCTCAGCTCTTTAGAAATGGACTAAATGGCCAGTATCATTGCTTAGGAAAGTGCCTTGAAGTTGATGGAGCTTATGCTGAGGCATGACATTTTTATTTTTTAATTTTATATTTTAATTCCATTTTTCAAAAAACATTTTGAAGTTCTTATGAGTATATGTGTATACATGTGTGAAATGATAGGATAAAGTAAATGTTTGAATTTAAGCATATATTGAGATCTAGATATTCATAGCAGATACGCCAAAACATACTAGTATGCCAAACTCAATAAAGAGGTAGTTGACAATAGAGCAACAAAAATTTTCTAAGGCTGTATTGTGAGATATGAAAGAAGGAATCCTCTCAGGAAATCTCATCTCAAGGGAAAATATTAATATTCTTTGAAAATGATGGTTATTTTCTACAAAGAATACTTGTTGATTATTCATTTTAATCAAAAGAACAAAAATCAGTATTCTGTTGTATGTTTTGCTTCATTCTATCTGGTTAGGCCTATAGCTTATATATTAGAAGATTTGTATTTGTGTTAAAATTTTGAAAACGACTTTTTGGCAGCTAGTGAATTAACTATATCAAATTTGAGACATTTTTCTGTCCAGCCTTGGACAGAAATATAAAATTTCTTTCTCTAAATAGGATAAAAAGAATTTCGAGTGAAGCCAGATATTAAATTTGTTATTTTGAATTGCTTGAGATAGATGTTTGTTCTACATTTAAGGTGAAGCATTTTATGAGAGGAAGAGTTAGAGTATGAGGTAGAGTGGGCTAAATAATTGAGAATAATGCAAAGAATATGGATTGGCTTTTATGTATAATGGCATATGGAGTCAAAAAGGAAAAAGACAAAGACATATTACTTTACTTCTTTTTATTCTATATTGCATTCTCAACAATTTCCTATGCCTCGCTCCTCCTTTATATTTTGACAACTAGGCTAGATATTGGATTTTCATTGTTTATATCAAACGAGTTTGTTTGACATGTAAACAAATGTTCCTGGCACTTGGGGCCATAGATCCAAAGATTTATGCTTTAGCAAGCACCTTAGCTTGAATGGCTTTGAAAAAGTAGATAGATTTTAAAAGAAGTGGATTAAAAGACAAACTGCACACCAAACAAAAGTGGCAACTGCAGAAGGAAAATAAGTGATGAAATGCAATGATGGTTCCACTAATCAGAACTTGCAAAGGCAGCATCTAATCTCAGAGCCTTATGATTTGAACATATAGTTCTAAATTGGGTAGTTCACAAACATTAACGTTAGCCAATAATTTATGCCCTCTCTCTCCCATTAGTCTGTTGTACATCTGGCTGTAACACAAGAAGCCAATATAGATGTCCATACAGTAACATTACTGATAGCCTTGTCTTGTTTACAGAGTGAAGCATTGATCAGATTCAACCTCTAGGTCCATAGAGTGACTCATATTAGTAAATTCATTTGCTGACACAATTCCTAAGGTAAACGTATGCTTTAAAAGTCAAGGGAAAAGTGAGCTAAAATAAAACAGGCAATTGCAGGTAAACTTACAAGAAGTCTATTTTGGTGATTTCCACATTATGAGAGCACATCAAGAGCACATTGTGTTAATATCCTATAGATTTCAGTTAAAAAAATCATTTAACAAAACTATAATATTAACAAAAGAAAGTTTTCGAAGTATCATTAATAAAAAGTAACACCCAATAACCAGTGTTTCCCACATCTATTGATAAATTATAGCCAAAATGGAAAAAGCTTGATATTTAAGTTAGCATGTTTAGCCTTGTTATTGTTGCTAATATACATACTATCTGCCCACGTTTTTTGTTTATTGGGTTTTGTTTTTAATAAAAAATTTTCTACATGTCTTAGTGTAATTTTCAGGTTTAAGGTTTATTCACTTTAGATGAATAAATGATACAATCTTACAAAAAACTCAGCATTATTAACAATGCCCTAGATATGGAAACAAGGTAAATGCACATCTATGAATGAATGAATAAAAATGTATAGATACATTTGTATATAGAGATACACAATGGAATATTATTCAGCCTTTTAAAAGAAGGTAATCCTAAGTGGGGGCCAAGATGACAGACTAGAAGCAGCCCTTGTCCACCCCTCCCAAGGAAAGGATTGAAAGTTGCAAGTAGAGGCCCATTTACACATACGTCTTCTTGTAGAGAGCACTGTACATCATCAGAGAAGTGATAGAAGACACTCACAGTGAAGGGAATGGTGACATGGTGATTCATTAGACAAGATTTCAAGGTACCTGGGGAAGGTTCCACACATTGGGAAGGACAGGAGGAAAGAACCCTGTGACTCCATGCTCTCCCCAAGGAAATACAACCCAATAAATGGTGGTGTTCCCATGGCCACCACAGACCTCTGTACTGATCAGGGAGCTGCTTGGGGACTGCACAGTGACATTGCACTGGAGAAGGAGCACAGGAGGGAACCAGTGGCTTCTGTTCCTGGGTTGCTGAAACTGAGAACATTCTGAGCTCTGGGATCCAAAGCACCTGGCAGACACAGGGCTTGGCTTTGCTGCAACTGTCTCCGTATTGCCCCGCCAGGCTGGGAGGGAGCAGGGGGAGGAGATGTTCTCATATGCCCTGTGACAGGGAGCTGAGTGTCCCTCTCCATGATGGGGTATTTGAACAGAGCAGGTGCCACTGATACCACCTGAGAAACCCAGTGGCAACTGCCTCAGTGGCATCTGCACAACGAGAGAGCCCCAGCTACATGGTGGCCTGGACTGGGAGCTCTGTTTCCATGGCTCCTGTGATACTGCCTGGCCCAGTGGCCCTGTCCCCGAGGCTTCTGGGCCACCCCTAGCCCTGCCAATGAGGCTCCCACCTGCTGCCTGAGGGAACAGCCACCACAGTCCAACACTCTGCCATGAAACCACTAGCCAAGGGCCACGATATCAGCTGGACCTGGGTGGAGTGAATACTCACATCCCTGACACCCACAACCACTGCTCAGATAGCCTCACTCAGCTGCCACTGGTACCAGGCAGATCAATCTTCCAACATGCCTGCCTTTATGTAGAGGGACTTGCCCAGCATCCTGCACAAGCTTCCAACAGTGGCCTATGGGAACAACCCACCACTCTGCACGAAGATCCTCCAGCATTGTCTTGAACTGGGACAATAACAAGAGAAATGGATAACACAGAAGACTGAGTTATAGGCCCTCAGTGCATCCGTCCCTCTCCTGCTGGGTCAATCTTCCCGGGTAGGACACAAAACAGCCATCTAGAGACCTCTCCTTCTCAGTAAATAGAAGAGTTCCCTGCAAAGGAGAACAGGTGCACTGCCAATCTATCTGGCCTGAGCTGAGAGAAGAGATTTTAGATGAGAATAAACCAGCAAGAGAATTCTGGCAACAGTAAAAAGCAATCCAGTTCCATACCCCCAAAGAGTCACAACCTATAGTGGATAACAAAAATAAAACTTATATACATAGAGTTACTGTAGGGCAATTAAATAAATTCACTGCTTTTCAGGTGAGAAAGCAGATATGTGGCATTTTGTTTGGAAATTGGAGCTGAATAGCGAAATTTGGATCACCACATAAATTTAAAAAAGTACATTTGAAATGCCTTAAGACTTTTCCTGATAAAGCAAAAGTTCTATCTTGCCCAAAACATTTTGACATATAAACCACAATTTTAAGAGCCAGTTCCTGGATCAGTGCTGTTCTTCTAGATGAGGTCTCTAAAATACTCATCCCTAGTGAAGTGCTTTGCTTGCAAAATGGCTCACATAGAGGACTGGTTTGTTTCAATGCATACATAAACACATACTTACATGCACTTATATTGTCATGTTACAGAAGATTACCATATTTAAGTTGCCATGTTCTGAAGGTTTTTATTTTTTTATTTTTTTTTGCAAAATTTTCAACAGCATTGAAGTTCTTGTTGTGTTTTTAAAGAAGGCATATATATATATCCACCAATTACCTCTCCATTGATTTCTAGTTATGTATCACATCTCCTATATTGCCTTGCTCTTGGCATAGTAAAATATTTATGTAGATGGTTTTAATTTGCAATTTATTATTTATTATCATCATTTATTATTATTCTAAGTGATTCTAATGAAGCAGTCAAGGTTTTAAATACCCCAGTTAGAGTATTGCTATCTGACCTTATGAAAGTGCAAACTTTTGCCTTGTATCTAATAATTTTTACCCTTTGTATAATGAGTTCCAAACATCATTTACTTCTAGAAAAAAATTAGTATTATTTGTTTTCCATGTGAGTTTAGTCTATTTTTATGACAGTTTTAAATCCTTTCTCAGAAATATGTCAATACACCCTTACTGTAGTTTTTAAATGATATTCAAAAAATAACAAACCTTCCATTGAAGTGCAAACCAACTCTACCACTTTGCTATCCCCCAGTCGTAAGAGATAATAGACATCTCCAGAAATGCAATGGAGGAAAGATCCCAAGAGCTCAGACTCTCCTCCCCAAGAAATCTTGTTTCACTGATTAAGGCTGCAAATGGAATTGAGGTTGCTAATCAGCTGATTCCGAAATGGAGAGAGTATCCTAGATTATCCAGAAGGGTTCAAGAGCATTCCTATAAGTGGAAGAATGAGACTGAAGAGTGAGACAAAGTGAGATTCGAAGATGGTCGTGCTGTTAGTTTTGAAAAGGAAGAAGAAGACATGAGGCAAGTAATATGGATGGTCTCTAAAAAGTGAAAAAGGCAAGGAGATGGATTCTTCATTAGAGCCTCTAGAAGGAAAGCAGCCCTGCTGACACCTTACCTTTAGCCAGTGAGACCCATTTCAGACATCTGACCTCAAAATTATAGATACTAAATTTGTATTGGTAACCTACTAAACTTGTGATAAGTTTTTGCAAGAGAAAACTAAAACATGTACAAAATTGTTATCAGCTCCAAAAGGTTGATGGTTGATATGAGCAATATCACAAGGTTCATTCTATATATGACAACTCATTTTTTAAATCTATTAGTTGACTCTCCAGTGGTAACTTGTGTACCTGTTGCCATTTTGCCTTTGTGTGTTTAATTTGACTTTCACTTTTTATGTAAACTAGGTTGTAATTCTGGGCAATCGGACGACTTGACATAGAAAAGGAATCTTGGTCAAAAATGCAGAGCTAAATAACAAGTATTTACAAGGGAGTACACATAATAGAGTAGCAGGCTGGTTTTCCCAAAGATATTTACCCCACCTTATTTTAAGTACTTAAAATATATTTGCAATAGGAGTGAAATATTGCCTTCCCTCCCATGAAAATCTGACCAGTGTCCTGTTTTTAAATCTCTCATTTTGAAATTTTCCTGTGTGTTTCTTGTTATGAAATATCTTTACCTTCCTCCTTTCCACCAGACACTTCCCTGCACGAGTTTTCTGTATCTAATTATGTGCTTGTTTAGAAATTCCAGAGCTTGAGTCTTAAAACAATCCATACCCCTACCAGGAGATTACCTCAAGGTCACAGTTAATCTATATATAAACAGCTTTTGAGATGGTCCAGGCCAATCGCCAGATGGAACAACGATTCAAAATAGCCCTCGGAACAAATCATGTTTACCAGCACATCCCTGCCACTCCTGCATGCCATTCCTACCAAATTCCCTCTTCAGAACCTCTACCCTCCATCTAAGACTTTGAAATGGTTTCTTTGAGGCACAAGCCTTGGCCATTTCCCCACTGCCAGCTCTGGAGTAAAGTCACTTTCCTTTCACTACATTTCTCCTTGTTCTCTCCTTTCACTACACCTCTCCTTGTTATTGGCTTTTGCAAGCAGCAAGTAGCTGAGCCTGCAATTGCTTACAAAATCATCCTTCATTATGGTCCCAAAGAGCTGAGCTTAGAGATATTTAGCCTTAAATCCCATAATGTCTCATTTGACATCATACTGTCCAAGGAACTTTATAAGTGTATGATGAATCTTCCAAATTCTCTGTCAAGAGAAACTTCTAAAATCCTCCCCTATAGACTGGTTTCCAATTTCTTTCAAGTTACTGCCATGATTTCTAAGATCCACAGACTCTGAAATGTGTAGCCAGAAGCATAGAGCTAAATTTTAAAAAGTCTTTGATATGTTTATGTTCTGTCAATAATTTAGGTCATTGAAAACAACCAATACTGCCACAAAGTCTCAAAGACTTCAGAATAACAGTTATAATGTGTTTTTAGTGCTGTTTTATTTAGCATATCTATGGTATGGACAAAGGAATTCTCTTAATATTTTTTAAAGTTACATGGTCATGTAGCTTTTGCATTTTTCTAAATTTTCAAAGGAGTCTTTTTGTTACTGAAAGCTCAGCGCTTGTCCCCAAGGCTACATCAGAAGAATGAGGACAAGTGGTTTGAGGAAAAGGAAAGGGAGGTTTATTAATTTGCCAGCAAATGGGAAAAATAGCAGTCTCCCCTTTTAAAGTCTCCCCTTTTAAAGTATCAACTTTTCTAACTGTAAGCAGAAATACAGAGCTTTTAAATGGAGCGTTTTCAGCTTCAGGCTATTGCTGTTTAACTGTATTTGATGATTCTGATCTGTCCCATCTTCTGGGAAGACAATCTCATGACCTCACCCATTCCTCTCTTCCCTCAACAGTTCCATTGAGCCATCTTTTATGGTACAAACAATAAAGGATATTCTCCTGCCCCTCCTGAACCCTGGCATGTGGCAGGGATGTAGGTTTTAATTCTCAAAAAGAGTGAGGGAGGTTTTAAAGAGACAGCTCATAAAATATTTTTACCCTTTTTCAGGCCATTCTCTTTGTTAAATTTTGATGATAAAAACATCTAAACCATATGCATGGGGAAAAACAGAAGGGAAGAATATTTCAAATATTTGTTGCATAATTCTGGTCATTTCTTCAATGGAACTTTAATTTTTGAATGTAGGTAAATTCAGTTTTTCTTCCAGCTCTTAAAGACATTAAGATATGGCATATCATATCTGGGAACCAACCCCCCCCACACAAAAAAATTAGATATACTCATCACAGCACATAATTCAAGATATATTTACTTAATAACTTACTATCCTAAGAGAAATGGTATTGTATGAGTTAAAATAACTTATTTATAAATATTACTATAAAATACTTTAAATGTTTTTGGCCATGAAAATAACTCTATGAATGAAAAAGTCAATTAACTCGTTTTCTGAGTTAAATTTGGTAGTGGAACTAATAAGCTATTTAAGTAGTGGAACTAATAAGCTATTTATGTCTTATTCTTGATTAGAAATAGTTCTTCAATATATTTTACCTCAGTCAATAATCATGGTAGCAAAAGTTTAAATTTCTATGTGTTTTCTACTACATTGGTCAGTCAAAATTATATAGCTAAAAGGAATACATATATGTGTATATATTTTTGAAGTCAAATATTCTGTTCATTAATTTTCTTTATTCTTCTGGAATATGTAAGCACCTTATAAGGTTCTACAAGTAAATGTCAATTCTATAGACTTACTGATAAAATCACAAAATAACAGCAAACAATTTTTTTTCAAATACCTAGTAAAATTTTCTTTATGAAGAAAATAAATTTAGGGCCTGCTTCCTTTCACTGAAACAGTATCTTATATTTGTCTATTTTCTCTACTTTTTCCTTAACCTATGGAATATCTTTTTCTAAATTAGAAGAACAATGACTTTGTAATTGTTAAAGTGCAACTATCAGAATCAATGACTTCAGAATCACATATATTCTTTCAAAGTAGCATTTGTGAACCTCAGATATTATATACCACCCAGCACCTTTGCAAATTGCAATTAGATATGGCAGAGTTGTATAATGAAATGCTTACTTGCACTTTTTCTTGGGTTTGTAATAGAAGTAAGAATTGCCATTTACATACTTCCTCTTAAAAATTTATGTTAAGCACATGAATTTGTTTGTTACTCAGATGTTCCATTCATTTTTAACTGCTGTTGCCAGGGATTAAGAGGCTCTAGGAGGGTTTCACTATATAGGAGGTGGAGCTTATTTTAAGAGAAAGAACTATTCTGTATTTTTATTACAGTGCATTTGTCAAAACTCATAAAACCATACATGAAAAAGTATAAATTTTAATGTACATGTATATAAAAATAATGTTTAAAAATAGATGGAAATGATCATATTTCATTGACAACTTAGATCTCTGGATGGCTGTGGGAAACAGCACACAGTGTCTATAAAGCAATGTTCTTTCAAAAATTAACATAGCCTAATAACACATATTTTTCCTTTTGTAGAGAAATAAAAGTAGGACATTTGGTAATGAATATATTGCTATATTATTACTTTTGGATAATGGAATTATTATTCAGAAGATTCACAACATTCAGAGAGCTAAAATACTATGGATGCATTTGTGAGTTACTAGACATTTTATTTTAGTAAATGTTATGTTGCATACATTTTACATGCTACTCTTTTCCATTTTGCCTTTTATTTTGCTCTTCTTTTTTCTCATATTAGGGCATAGATTTTTCAGAGAAAGTATAGAAGGAAGAATTAAAGGAAAGGAGAAAAGATTTTGGGACAAAGGTAATACTAATAAATATAAAAAACAAAAATGAAAGCCTATGACAAGTATCTTATTCAAATAATGATGATTATGTAATAATGCACTTAGATGAAAGGCAGTCCAAGGGCGACTGGATTAAACTCTTCAAAATTTAGTCTATAAAGTGCTATTATCTTGTCTCATTTTATTTTTCTGTTTTTTTCTCCAAAGATAAAATTATAATTTTTGGTATTCATGCTAAAATGAAGACTGGGCTATGGGTAATTTGTGTATCAATTTGGTTGTCAGTTGTAAATAAAAAAGAGAGATGGAAATTATTAATAGCTTCACTGCTGGGGTACTGAACCAATAGAAAATTTCTAATAAATTTCTCTTCTTACACTTGAAAATTTTCATTGGATTAAAATTTATCTTTGTGCATTTTTAAGCATCTCTCATAGTATAATAACAAAATTTAAACAAATTGATAGTTTTTAGAAAACCACGATGAGTTGTTGGGAAAAGAAACTGCAAAAGGGAAAGATATGAACTGTTGAATCAGAGGCCATGACTATCAGTCATTGATTTGCTGTTAATTATCCATCTGACATTGGGAACAACCATTTGAAATTTTAGTCCCCTTATTTCAAATGTAAACAAATTGATGTGATTCCCCTAAAGATTCTTTTTCACTTTAAAAATTGAAAGAGTCTGTATTGATTTCCTGTGATGTGAAATAGGAGAAGGCTAAGCTATATTTCAAATAGTAAAATATTTCTATGTTAATATTTTTTTCTAAAAGCTGAATTCTTCAGTCTCACACATATAGCATTTTATCTAAAAACACACACAATCATGTTACAGCTATATCAGGTTTTTTATCTTCTTTTAAAGAAAGAACTTTAAGAGTTAGAATAGACAAATACAAATACATTTAAAGGAAATGAGTATAGTTGATCCTCCTAGACTTAACAAATTTCAACTTTACAATGATACAAAGCAACATGCATGTAGTAGAAACTATATTTCTGATACCCATACAACCTGTTTTTCACTAACAGTACAGTATTCAATAAGTTATGTAAGATATTCAACAATTTTATAACATAGCCTTTGTGTTAGATTATTTTTGCCCAAATATAGGCTAAAGTAAGTGTTCTAAGCACATTTAAGGTATGCTAGTCTAAGCTGTGACATTTGGTAGATTAGGTATATTAAATGCATTCATGACAATGATGTTTTAAAGTTATGATAGATTTATTGGGACAAAACCTATTGTACGTCGAAAAGCATCTTTATAGGTAGTAGTTTTGTATGTCGTCAGAACAAAAGTATTGCTCTCACATATTCTCCAAAATGTTAACATTTTTCCCCTTCTGGTTTAAGTTTTTTTCCTCAATTTATTTTAAATATACTAGTTTTGATAGTTGACAATTGTATTATGATAATATCTTTGGTATTTTCAAGCATGTTTAAAAACTGATGTTTAAATTCATATAAATAGTTTTCCTTTGTTGGAGTTTATTTAGTTTTTTAGCACAGCTTTTCTTTAAATAGATCCCTAGAATAAATTATATTTAAACAGAATTATCCTTCATATTATAATTATAACAATTTCTGGCTCAAATATCCATAGCAAGTAATGTGCTAGCAAATAAAGATGAAATGTTCAAAATTCAAATTTCATTATGAATGGGATTTTAGTATGTTTTCTTCCTTGAGGAATATTTTTCCTAAGTGAGCTAAACTTAGTACTAAATCCTTTAAGTCACAAACTTAGAAATACATACTGAACTACAGAAGTGATGGTTTTATCTTTCAATATAGAAAAAAAAGGCAAATAATTTATCCTGTTTAAACAAGATAGTCTAGTGGAAAGATTCAAAGTATATTTACAGTGTAAATCATCCTAAACTAGGATGACCCCACAAACACAACTTTCATCCATGCTCAATCATTTTTTGCCCAAGTCTATGAGTTTGCAGAGTCGCTTATTTTTGCAAGACATCATAAGTTGCTCAAAAATCCGTTCTATATTGTTGCTTACTATTTCACATACTTATGCCTTATTACCAAATTCAGGATATTTTCTGCAAATCTAGTTTAGAATAAAGAGTTGGTAAATCCCGGGATACTGCTAATTATCCTGCCAGACGCTAGATATCTCCCACTATAATGTGTTATTCAGCCCATGTGACAACATTACGAAGCTTGAGAAACGCTGCTCTATCTAAATGCAACACTTTATTCAGATTTTAGCTGTCATTTTATTAGTTTTATGACTTAAGTTTCCCACCTAGAATTGTTCTCATTTTTTTTAACTTAAATGATTTTCTGTACTTCTTATTTCATACTGATACATGACTTCTGTAAGAAAATATAGTATTTTAGTATTGTCAATTGACACTTTAATACTTGTATTTTGTTTGCCATTAATACCTAAACAATTTGAAAGTTTTATATACCCCATACAATCGGTAAGTACTGAGTAGATATTGTAGCAGATGATGTTGCCCGTCCATATTCATACCACACTTAGATTTTTACAAGGAAGGTTACTGACAAAAATATCTAAACTCTCTACCTGAAGGGTCTGTTAATTTTATTTTTTATTTTTTATTTTTTTGCTATAGGAGCACACTTATTTTCAACCAAAACAAACCAAAAATATTGCAGCGATATTCCCTTTAGAGCTAATGACTGATGGGAGTGAATGGATAAATATACCATCTTCCTCTACTTTGACTGGCATAACTCCAAGGAGAGTTCATTGTCTCCCAGAGTTTCCCAGCTAGATGATCTCCATTTGTCCCTCATGTTGACTTCATCTTCCTTGTCATTCTTCCCTACTACCCTGTTGATGAGTTCTGGAATCCCTTCCTAAATAGATTTTCACTCAAACTTTATCTCAAGATCTGCTTCTGGGTAACCTAAACTAAGACATTATTGAAAAATTAAAGAGGAATAAATAAGTAACAAATCTGAAATAAAGTAATGTATTCTAAAGAGACATAAGGAACCTGGGTGTACACAGTGGCTTTGAAAGCTTTTTGGGGATAGTAAACAAATGTTTAGAAGAGGCAGAAAAGGTAATATAAAAGAAAAGAACAATGACAACCTTATGTGATGGATGTTTGATTTCTTCTCAATCTTTTTCATAGATCCAGAAAAGATGAATTTGAGCTAGGACTGGGGTTGATTTAAAAACAATACTAGATTGTTTTACTATGATAAAGACATTGCTAAAGACTTTCAGAAGGTGATGAATGGATGAATAATCAAATTCATGTCTCCTGACCTAAATTCATATATAATTCTAAACTCAGTATGAAATAACTTGGCTATTCACCTGTATGATGCTGTATATGTGCAGACAACAAGCTGTGTTCACCATTGCCATGTCATGTCTCTTGTTGGTAAGCCCCACAACATAAGCCAACATGCTTTATAGTTTTCCTGGGGCAGGGAGAATGGAGAGTGTACCTGTACTGTCACACTCTGGAAGAGTGGGAAGATTGACTGCATATTGACTTCTAAAAATCTGTGATTACTAAGATTAATTTTGCATTTGATGACTTAAACTATGGCTATAACTCAAACTGTTGCTCTTACGGACTGAAAGCATCCTATAATGTAGGAGATAACAAAATAGCTTTTTGAAGAGTTATCAGCACTGGAAATAAAGGCCTTATCGACTTAGCAGTGAATAGTCCTACAAGATGCTAAGTATTAAAACAATGCAGTCATTTAACTTCACTTGAAAAAAACTTACTATTGATGTGCAATCTTTAATACTAAAGTGGAAATATTAAAGATTAATTAACTATAATGATACAAGGCAAAATGATTTACAAGTTAAAAAACCATGTTACAATGAACTCTGAACTTCCTGATAGGCATTTCAAGATACTAAAAATGATTCAAGGAAGAAGCATGAACTTGCAAGCATAGGGAGGGATTTGGTTGAAGAATAAGGACAATCCAGGGAAAGTGTTCAGAACAAACAAAGGCCTTGCAATGCACATTCTTGAATGGATTGAATCGACTGTATAAGAGAAAGAGGAATGGCTCGATTATTTTTTTCCTCCTTACTGGAAAAATGAACCTGTATTTTCACATTGTGCACCATCATGGATAAAAATTTGGGAAGAAGGAGAAATAATCAGCTTTTACTGAGAACTATGGCATTCAAAGTATAATCCTAGGCCCTAATATACACTAACTCATTTAATTTACCTAATCTTTTGAACTAGATGTATTTGAATCTAAAGAAACTTTCTTTAAATAAACTTACTTGTTCTGGGTAACAACAGCAACCATAGAAGAATCAGGATTCTATTAATAAACCAGATTCATATAATATAAACCAAGTACTTTCATAATTTAAAAGACCATACAATGACCAAGACTATTGTCTTGATATTACAAAAACTTTTCCAATAACTGTCAGTAAAAATTTCTTTGGTGAGATGCAAGAAAATAAGAAAGACAGTCCATTTTATTCAAAGATCTTACATTAAATAATATTTCGTACATAATATAAACTTTCTTAATCTTCAAAATTAACCAAATTACTTCATTGATAAGTTTTTTTCTTACAAAGGAATTATCAAGCTAGAAACTATCTTTCCATGCTCTATAGTTTATGTAATCCATAAGCACTCCTTTTCTGCATTTTTATTTGTTGGGTTTTTAAATCTACATGGATCAATTTAAGGAGATGGAACAAAATCACACACACAAAAAAAGGCTATAACAAGACCATGTTATGAAAGCAAGTCTAATCACACATAAAAATATTAAAATGGAAGACTGGTGAAATGCAGTATTTGCCACTTAAAGCCTGATTGTATTGTTCAATAAATTATTTTAACAGGTTTTGGAAATACTATTTGAAAGACCTAGAGGCTTCTGTCATTGCTTATCTTATTTTGTTTAAATATTGTCTATCTTAGTAAAATTGATTCACCTCTATAACTACAGTACAGAAACACCATGAATTTAGTAAATGAAAAAGGAAGGTAACATGAATTACCTACTTAAATATCTTTAAGGAATTAGCAAATTACAATACTTTATTTTTAAAATAAATAGCAACAAGATTAATTAGCATTGCAAAACAATTGTTTTTGATTAAAACTACAAAATATACTTATAGCCAAAAGTATAAAAACCAAAGAATCATAAAAAATGAATTAAAACCAAAGCATGGCACTGATTACTAAGCCTATAACAAGCATGTATTTAGTAAAAATAAAGCATTTAGACATAATCCATATAACTGTCTATGACATTATATTTTTATGGTTCACAAATTTATTATGTCAGAAGAAAACTATTAAAAATTTTTCATTAATTTTGCACAACTGAATGTTTCTCTCTTTTGATATTGAATGCATAAAAGCTTATTAAGCAGACCAAATAAAATTTCTACTTGAATATGATATAAAGTTTATTTTTTCTCAATGTCTATATAAAAATGATTCCAAGTATACATCTGATTTTATCTAATAATAGAATTTGAAGGTTAACACAAGTACACTAACACTGGAGTTAAATGAATTTTTTTCCAAGAACTTTCAGGTGATCTATTAGTTTCCAAGGGTACTACAAACCTGCTTTTATGTTTTGTTTTATATTCCTAGCAATTTAATTAGACAGAGTGGGAAACAACTGCATAACAGGCGTTTGTTCTACTACTCATATGTAGTTTAACCCTTGCCTTCTCTATTGGCCATAAAGTACTTGTTCTACCATAGTATTTTTTAAATAGAACTTAACAGTGTTTTTGTTGTTTTTATTATTCTCAAAAATAAAATTGACACCCTTTAAAATGATTATTCAATTAAAAGGAATAAACTGGCATATAGCAAAGTTTAATACACTTTAGTAAGTAGCCTATTAAATCAAAAGGCAAATATCTGTATCTTGGGCTAATGTGATATACCGTGGAAAGATTGTCTTACTCTGAGTTATTTACAATGGAAACTAATTAAGCATTTCACATTATTTACTGGGATAACTCACTTTTTTGAATTTCTATTAGCTCTACAGAAATTTTCTAATGTGTAAGAGCAAGAAGACTTGGCCAATGTTAGACACCATGTCTGTCTCCAAGAAAACAGACAGAAAGACTGACTTGTCTTCTTTAAGAAAGTCTTCATGATCCTTTTCTTTCATTTAACAGCTGTTTTAATATTCCTATTCAAGAAAAAAATACTTTTGTTGACATATTTTCAGTTATTAAGTGTGGAGTGCTAGGAAAAGTCTTTCCCACTGGAAAAATGTCAAATTAATGACTTTCCGAGAACCTATGAGAAATCTAATGTCACAGGACAACCAGCTAATGTGAAATCTGGAGAGAGAAGACTTCAGGGAGACACTAAACCCAAACATTGGAATGCTTGAAGCAGGTGATGCCAGAAGCCATGTAAGGTGGTAGACTAACAAGAACTGGATATATTCTCTCTTTTGAAACAACCAAAAAGTGGACCAAACACATGAAGCAACAACAAGTAAGACACCGTACATTAGGCAGCAAAAGACAGTGGTCCCTAAAAAATGGGGAACACATGGAGAGAACACTAGAATGGACCAGTTTATAGAGTTTTCAATTGTAGTGCAAAGAAGGCAAGCCCAGCTGGAGCCTAATGGACCTGCTAAATCAGGAAAATAGAGCTGGGAATCCCAGAAAACAAGGGGATAGAATGTCAGAGAGGAGAGTGCTATACAGAGAATAAATCTCAGAAGTCTGCAGAAGGTCCCACTTTTGTATTTAATTAAGAGCTGATCATCACATGCATGTGAGAAAACCACTGGTGGCTTGAAAAAGAACCATGCAGAAAATTAGAGGTAACAATACCCCTTTCTCACAGAGGCCCTGGAAATGTGTCTATCCCATCAGCCAGATTTTTCAATGGGCAATTTTCCAGTGGCAAAGGATTCACAGGCACTTTCCTAAGTAATGGGAAAAAATTGGTCACAGACTGGTCCTACATGACAAAACTTAAAAGCAAGACCTGAAGATTATAACTATTTTCAATTAAATTAACTGCTTACCAGAGGAAAGTCTATGTAGAAGAATGCAAACATTTCTAGTACCTAGAGATAAAATCAGGAAGGAGGAAAATATGACATAGCTCTGGGAAGCTTCCCACTCTCTATTATTTTGTCCCACAAATTTTAGGTGGCTTAGTATTCCCAGACTCCAAGTTTCATATCCTTAATTCAGTGTGACTACTAGACTAGGTCTGGACTGTATCCTGGAAGTAAATTAGGGCAATCATAAGGATCACATCATTTATCTCTTTATTATCAGGTGTCACTGACCTGCACGTCCTTGTTTTCTAATGTCTGAAAATTGATCTTTTGCATATTTTTTCTAGTTTTCTCATTGTTTAGAAAGTATCTTGACCCTGTTACTTCATCATAAGCAGAAGCAGAATCTGGATTTTTTTTTGCATAATTTGACTCGTAATATAACACCTGAGAAAAAAACAATGAGTGTAGAAAAATCATAAATTTGAATACAAACAGAAAAAAAAATGAATTTTTGAAACTTTATTTCAAAAAATTAATGTAAGTATGCTGAAAAGAGGAAAGAAACTAATCCAAGTAACTTTTAGTGGAAATTTTTTGGTTGTATATCTTTAAAAGATAAAAGAAAGCTGTAAATAAATATTGAGCTCTATTTAAGAAAGTGTGATTTGCAGGTTTTTCACTTTTTAAAAAAGTATATTAAGAAGAGTGGGAGCTAGGTCTTTCACAGTTAGAGAAGAAATTTATACATATGGTTAAGTGGAAAAATAGGATGAACCCTGGGATATTGAATTGGATTTGGAGACACTGTGAATTTATGGTTTATAAACAAGATAGGTATGCAGGTAGGTGAGCAAGTGGGTAGTCAGATAGGCATGAAGAAATAATTATATATCCATATGTGTGTGAGTGCTTGTGTATTTATGAATGTATATGTACGTTTTTCCTCAGTTCTGTCCAGTGAAAATGTTTAGAAACAGTGAAATCCTAGTAGCAATGGATATACCTAAGGGCAATATCTGATTCTAGTTGTCATTCCTCACAAGGAAACAGGGCTTTTTAGACAATGACTGTTTTCCAGGAATGGGACAGGGAAAATAAACATGAGTTTGTTATATCTTGTGCCAAAACTAAGAAAATTCCTATAATATGCTAAAAAGTAAGCAAATGCTCAAATAATGATATGGCTATATCAGCAAGACAAAGGAGACAGCTTGAAAGAGCTTCTACTGACCAAATCTGTGATAATATTAGCTATAAAATAAATAATGATAATTGTTTATAATCTATTGAATATAATAGAAATACTGGGCTTCTTAATAATATGAATTAATTAATAGGAAGGAAGGAAAAATTCTTTCTTACAATAGAACATAAACTAATAAGTATAGAAAAATAACAGATTTCTTTTTTTTAAATCTCACCATACTAGTAATGCTTAGTTCAGGTAAGTATCAATGGATACTAAAATAAATGGGTGCAAGTTTGATGAATTCAGTCTATTTATGTAGTCTCAAAATATCTTCCCACTAAAGTAAAGGAAAATGATAGTAAACTAGTGGAAAAGCCTGGCCATACAACCTTAAGTGATCAAAATTAGCATTACTAATTATGGGATAATCCAAAATTGTGTATTTCCCAATGATTCTCTGAGAGTAATCCAAAATCTCTTCTATGATATCCTTGCCCCAAATGTACTAACTGAATCAAATAATGAGGAAATACCAGAGTGTCCCTAACTGAGAAACAATCTTCAAAATCACTGCCCTGTTTATTTAACAAACAATTAATTGGTTGTTGTGCACAATGGATAATTGCATTGTGTTTATGCATATAATGTTATTTCTATAGGAAAAATGTACAGAATTACTTAAGGGTAAAAAGCATCATGTCAGCTACTTGTTCTCCAATGGGTCATAACTTAATATACGGACATATACCTATGTATATACACACAGACTCACACATACATACACACAGAGATAAAATCATAAAGAAAATGTAGTGAAATGTTAACATTTAGGGTAAATGAGGATAAAGAGGGAATGGGAGCTTTGTATACTATTTTAACTGTTCCATAATTTTGAAAATATTTTTTAAAATATTAAAATCCCAAATATATATTAACGTAATTACAAGTAAAAATTAGTGAACAGCAGTAATTCAAGAGATTTTCAAGTATTTCTTTCCTTTAACAATGCTTTCACTGTAACAAATTTTATTATTATCACATAAAATCTTGTAAATATGTCTGTTGTCCAAAGAAGTTATAGAAGAAAGGCCAGTCATCTCACAAATAAGAAAGGGTTATAAGAAAAATCAAAGGACATTGTTGGAGGGATATTTTTTTAAAATGTGAAAATAAAGATGAAAAATCTCATCTAAGTTTCTAAACATGTTTCCTTTTTGAACAATGGATTCAGGAGATATATTTATGATTTTTTTAAGGAAACATACTCTGACATTCAAATTTAGATTTTCCAGCACTTATTTGTCTGTCCTTTTCCCAATGTTGAGAGCTTTTAGCTTAAGTAGGAATAATGCTGCTAGGAATAAATATTTATTAATATAAAATATATGTATCATGTATTTCTTGTCTACATTTAACCAAAGCCTGTACTGTTCTCTCTCTCAAGGATACATATTCAGCACTAGCAGCCTTCTAGCTATTCTTTGATTGTTTCGAGCCTGTTACCTATCAGGGCCACTGAACTTGCTCTTCTATTTTTATGATTCTTTCTTTCCAGACATTGGCAAGCATTTCTTGTTTCATGTTTCATCAGCTCTCTGCCCAAATGCCATGTTCTTAGTGAGGTATTCTCTAAGAACTCTCTCTAAAATCTTGTCTTTTTAAGTCTCTCTGTAAATCAGCTTCATTTCATTTGTAGCATAGGAAGCACGATGTATGTTTATCTGTTATCCCTTCCAGGACATCTAGTATGCAGGAGAATTAAAAAGCAATTGAGCCTATGTTTCAAACTAATTCCAAATCCAGTAACTTAGTTATTGACTTCAGTAAGATACTTTATTTTTATCAATCCTTTACTGCTTTGCCAGCAATTATTTAGGTATTAGTTTTATGTTTTATCATTTCCCAGGATGTCAGTAATGAAATATAATGAAGCTAATATCATTTTATTTGATTTTTATGTGGTTTTATGTCTATGTCTGGTTTTCAGGAAGATGTTCTGAATCATGAGACTGTGGCAAAGAAGACAATGAGTAGTGGAGGGAAAAAGAAGGAATGTGTGGACCACTGACAAGACCTAGTGCTTAGGGCTCAGGTTACACAGAATTAGGTGGAAGATGCCCTTGTGCTGTATTATTTCCAGTGATGCCTGAGCTCTGGGCCTCTCTGTGCCTTCCAGGAGAGGTGTGTTGCCCTATCTCCCCAGTTTTAAGGATATATTCAACTTTCGGTATGCCTAAATGATATAAAATTGTTTAAAATTAGGATTGTAATTGGATTACATTGAAGACAACTCTTAAGGAATATATACACACACTAATATTAACTTTGGGAAAAATAGTTCTAAAATGTAATAATGCCTAAAGAGAGAGAAACACCAAAGAACAACCCCTATCCTCCGACACATATATAAATATTGATTTGGGAAGGAACTTAATTTGTTTTTAAAAAAATTCTGTAAACACTATGAAGTAAAATAAATTTTGAAAAATTAAAATATTTGGGACACATAGTTTAGGCGGCTCCACAATTTATTAGGAGCTAGAATTTAGATAAACTAAATGTTTTATAAATCTACATTATTCCTGACTTCATTTGCAGTTTGAGCTATTGCCTTGCATGCTTCTGCTGAATTTCAAACTGATCTTAGAATGTCTAATTTGGACACTTTGAAATACTTTGAAATTTATTTTAATCAAATGATAAATTAAAATAAAATAAAATTTAAAATCATTTGGCTCTGTTGCTTTCTATCGCCTTCTCTCAGATTCCATTTGCCTGCTCTGTCCTATGTTACCAGTGTAAAATCCATTCTGTTTGGCTCTACCTAATTTGCTGGTGGAATTGGAATCTACTTTATTCTGTTTCTATTGAATTAAAATAGGAGGAAATAATGGACTCTATTCACAAGCTTGAGGCTCTGCTTAAAATAGGACCACCTCAGTGGGAGCTCTGCCATACCTGGCTTCTTTGTCTCAGTTCTGCTTGACTACAAATTGACTCTGCAATGAATTTCTGCTTAGGCAGCTTGTTTTGCTTGGCTGTTTTATGAATAAGCATATGATTCCCTCTGTCTTTGCCTTATTGAAAAATCCTGCACTGCTTTTGGTTTTGCCAGCCAGAGAGTAAAAACATGTTGTATTCAAAGCAAAGGGTAGGAAGAAATTTGGTAGATTTAGTGAATAAATAATGAGGTTTTATTTTAAATGATTCATGTATGGTTTGAAAAAACAATCTGAAGTGTCTAATTGAGAAAATTAATGTATATATATTCAGACAATATGGTTTATGAGTTTTTCTATATTTAAATGTGTGAGAAATGTGAAAATTAGTCTAATCATGTTATGAGTTTCAAGATGGGAATACAGATTGTGGTATTTATAAACCCATTAACTCATGTTGTGATCATTTTACCCAACCCTAGAGAGTAGTACTGCAAATTCTTACAGTTTCTTACTACTTGAGAATATCATGATGGCAATTGTTTATATGGCTATGGGAAAGGATGTCTTTGTAAATCTTTTAGTGCTGCTGGCCTGTTTCTTTTCTATAATAGTTGAGGCTAGCACATGTAGCTGTCTTGTTCTTAAATTCTTCATTTGAGAGCTAGTCAACCAATAATTGAGGACCTACATAAGAAAATACAATTTTTCCCAAATTTTTGTTTGTTCTCTTTATTTTCACTCTTCCCAATTTTTTCTATATTTTCTAAGTACCTCTATACTTTCTGTTCTCTAATTCTATACTAAACAAAGAAAAGGCACTGGGGGCTTTTAGGTTTTTTAGACAATGCCCTCATGTCCTAAAGATTAAAAAAAAGAATATTCTTATTGGTTTAAAGGCACCTAAATATTTTAGCATGAGGATAGTACTACCTGAATGTTTATCAAAATACATTGATAGCAGGGTCAGGATTTCCATTTTTACTTTGAGTGCATTTCTGACTTCCTAAGAAATCTTAAAAACACATATAACCCAGTCTGTTACAACTTTGGAGATTCTATAAAGTTTAGGCAGCCAGGGTATCACAAACAGGATACAGAAAAATGTGGCACCACAAGCTTTATTCAAAGATACATGTTGTTGTCCTTTGCTTATATTTCTTTCAAGAAGAACCTTACCTCTATGTAACTCTTAAAGCCTCATTTCTGGCTTCTTCCAAACAATAACAGAATTAGCCAATCAAGAGAAACTTGATAAATCCGTTTGAAAATTAATGAATCTTTTCTTGGAGAATCCCTAACTAATATTCTTGTGAACATTTGACATTTGAAGATGTGTCATCCATAATCCCTGGCAGAACTAACTTTCTTGAAATGTCATGGAATTGTGTCACATTGATGTGCAGGTAATTATCCTAAGCATGTAGCCTCTACATTCAACCAAGAGGCATGTTGAAAAGCATAATAAAATAATAAGAGAGTCCAAGTCATCATGTAGTGATACTTTTTAAACACATATGAAAGGGAAAAATCTATCATTTTACCTTAAAAGAGAATGTTAAAAAGGAAATGAAACTGAGCCAGAATGCTAAAACTACTTCAGTGACTTCATACTTACCTTGAATGTGGACAGAAAAACTTTATAATTATGATGAGTTATTTACTCATTATATGGCAAAAAAAAAGTATTTTATGGAAGTAACTCTACCAGTAGGTTGATTTTAGGTTAATCAAAAGAGATATCCAGAATTGGACCCATTACATGAGCCCTTTAAATCTAGGTCTAGAAGTGAGTGGCAGGAAAAGTGGATACCTTTACAACACTTTATATGGAGTTATATTTTAAATAATTTGTTTTATGAATATATATTTTACTGTGCTATGAATCAGACTCACATTTGATTTTCTGTTTTTGCATTTAAGATATTTCTGTTTAAACAAGCTCTGTAATAAGTCTCATTTACACTCTCTTCATAAGAATTTATGAGCATTGAAGAAATAATGTAAAATGCCCAGAAGTGTTTCCACTAAAATTATGCACTTATACCATATTATCTTATATTATTTCTTTAAGATTGTAATATATTTTTAGATAATTTATCACTTATTTTTGATAAAGGATAATTTTATTATAAGACACTGAATTATTTAGCCATTTTTATATTTTCAAGATCTATAGATATACACACGTACATATATATATGATCATAAAGACAGATTTAATGCTTGACAAGGAAATACCAATATTGACAAAGCAATACCAACTTTGAAATAAAATTACCAACATGCAAAGAGTGAGTTTGAAGACATCAACCATTCATAAATACTGATAATTCTACAAAATCTCAAGAAATATTGGATTTTTTAATTTTTGGTTATACCATTAGTGATAAAAATCAGAAATGTCTTTGAGCAGAAATGTACACTTAATATTTTTTTATTTTCCTCAAAAATTGATGGCACATCTTGCAGTAAACTACATTTTATACAGACAAGGAATCAGCTTTTAAAAACAGATAGCAAGATTCTATATGTGTGTGTGTCTGTGTGTGTGTGTGTGAGTGTGTGTGTGTAGATATATATGAGAATAGTTTTAATGAGATAATTTCTGTCTTCCAGGGAAGAGTTATTTAAGGGCAGACAACTGCTCATTAGCATGACATAAATCATACTTTAGGGAAAAATATCTTCAATCAGTAGGTGTCTTCTGTCATTCTGTCATTAAAATAGTCTTCCTCAATATAGAGAAAATTTTTTCATAAAGAAAATATTTTTAGTGTTTCAAAAATGTACTGAGGATTATAAAACATGAATCTTAGATTCTATATCATATATACTATTGGATTTACTTAAAGGCAAAGATCAAAGAACAATCTCATTATTAAATCATCTTTTACTGAAACTCCTAACTATAGAGTTGAAATATTTAAACTTTATTCAGTTAAGAGAAATTGTAGAGATGGCGACCAACATGGCAGACTAGAAACAGCTAACACATACTGTTCTCATGGAAGGCCCAGAAAGAGATGAGTAGATATTCAACTTTTGATAGTTCATTGGGGATGGAGCACCAGGATCAACAGAGAAGCAATGGAGGCACCAAAAGCAAGAGGGAAGCAGGGTAACCAGCCAGGCTGGATTAGTGGTACCCAGGAGAGGAACCCATGTGTGGGGAAGGGACAAGTGAGAGACCCCAAGCACCCCACACTCCCCCTGTAGACATCATAATCCAAGTTACAAGGTGGCCTCTCCCTACCTGGGCATCAAGACTGACATGGGAGTAGCCTGGAAAGTACACAGCACTCTGCTCCAAGGAGGGAACACAGTTGGGTCCCACATGCTCCTGGGCCCTGAGTGCTACAGTCAGCACAATTCAGAAAGCCCAGCCCCTGAGTGCTGCATTTGCCCAGGAGCCAGCTCCACTACTGTTAACTTCCTCATTGCTGCTGCCAGACCAGGGAGATAGTGGGGAAGCAAGATACTCTTATGAGCCCTGGGGTCAGGTGACACCATGTCAACTGCTGCTGCCACTGCCAGGAGGCCCCAGCAGGAGCAACACCACAAGGCTACTGGCCCCTACTAATGCCACCAAGTGGACTCCACCTCCCACCATGGCTCCCACTGCCAGAGGATCTGGTGGGGCCAGACACATACAACTGCCAGCCCTCGCCGATGCCATTGAGTGGGCTCTGCCCCCCTGTGATGGCTCTGGCTGCTGCCCTGGGAAGAAGGCAACAACAGGTACCCACCTCTACTACCAGCATGGACGGGGACCTGCCCTGCCCCAACCTGAGCTTTCAGCAGTGGCCTGAGGACAAGCCTGCTCCTTCACATGAACATTCCCCAGAATCTGTGTGGTTTGTGACAACCACAGGGGGAAGGGTAGATGCAAGAGAGCAGCAGTGTTACAAGCCCAGAGTACACCTGCCCCTCTCCTGCTTGAGTGTCCTTCCAGAGCGGGACT
The DNA here is from genome assembly GCA_008750895.1 of Mirza zaza. NCBI lineage: Eukaryota > Metazoa > Chordata > Mammalia > Primates > Cheirogaleidae > Mirza > Mirza zaza. The sequence goes on from VSMD01058779.1 coordinate 152,936, forward strand.
CAAGCACACAATCCAGGAACCTGGGAATTGAGGATTACCAAACCCAGTCCACCACCATTGGCATCTGAATGCCCTCCTTGGGGTCTGAGTTCCAACTGACTCAAGTTGCCAACAACACTGCAGTGGACGCCTACCCGCATAAGCCAAAAGGCAGACTACCTCTCCCTCTCTATACCGAGCAACAGAGTTCTCAACAAAAGAGAACAGATTTTCTTCATGTAAAGTTGTTCAAAATAATCCCTAATTTTTCTTTTGAACAGTTGTAGACTCTGTAGTAGTGTTAATTTTCTCATTCTTGATATTAATAATTTTGTCGTCTCATTTTTTTCTTGATAGGTCTCACTAGAGGTTCATCAATTTTTTTGATCTTCTCTAAGAACTAGGTTTTTATCTTTATTGATTTCTCTCACTTTTGCTGTGTTTTTCTATTTCAGTGATTTCATTTATTTATTATTTTCTTTTTAGGGCCCATTTTCTGTTCCAAGTTTTGTTTTGTTTTAATCTCCTTGTAGAAATCTTGAGTTCTTTTTTTTTTTTTTTCTATGTCTAGCTATCTCTTCTTCAATATTTTGTCTTGCTAACTAGAACTCCATGTTCTTCCCAGACGGTTAACTCCTCTACAACTCAAAATCCCTCATTCTTTGCATCACAACCTGGAAACTCTCACAGCAGTAAACTGGACAAATCGATGGGGTCACTTTATTTGTTTCTTTTTTGTCAAGGATCATGCTTCTTTCTAATTGCGATGTCTTATGAGTCATATATGTTTTATATACTTTGTATGTTTTGTTGGTCCTTTCAATTGAGAGGATAAATTCTATTTCTCTGGAGGTCTTAACTATTTTTTTTTTCTTTTCTCCCTGATCATATGCTAATGATCTTGCCATCTAATGTTGAAGCTTAGGGAATTACAATATCATTTTGAAGTAATTAAAGTTGAAAAATTTGTGCAGTTCTTCAGTCTCAGACACATTAATCAGAATGGTTATATCATTCAGGAAAAAAAAAACATTCAAAATCAGGAAGAATTTTAGATAATTTTTGCTGGTACCTGATTGTGAGTAAAAGTATAATACGTTCCTAAATAATTCAGTGAATGAATGAATGAGTGACTGTATGAATGAATAAATTATTTCATGAATGAACTATGCTTACATATGGCAAATGAGACTGTACAAAAAAAATTTAAAGATGGGAGTCCTAGATCTGTTTCCTAAATTTAGTCATAGTCCTGGGTCACCTGGGGACTGCAAAATGGTGTGACAAACATAGAAATAACAGAAACTAGAATACTATCAATTTAGGCATGTATTTTAAATCTCACACGGCACCAGCAGAGTTTCTTTTATTCCTCAAATACTGTTTTAGAATTTCATGCTTTCTACAATAGAATGGTTTTGAATAGGTACTCAATGCCTTAAATCTGATCCATGGTCCACCTTTCTCCCAAACTTCTATCTCTGATGTTTCACAGGGTTGGTCCTAATTGCTTACAATCAAGGGGAGTAGCAAACTCTTTAACTACTTTTTAAAATAGTATGTATATCATCATCCTTCATCTCATCTAATGATTGCCCTAAAATAGAAAATTTTAAAATTAATAATTATATGCTAAAATGAGATAGTTTAAAAAGTTTTGAAGACAGAATATTTTATTCTCAAGAGAAGTAAATATACATTTTCTTTCTATTTCTGTTGACATCAGTGACTGTAACTGCTAGAGGGTAGAGCATACATTTTTTTTTTTATCAGTAAAAGCAATGTAATGATTATGATTGCTAAAATAGAGAGGTGAGGCTATCCTTCTCAAACACAATTGGGAAATGGTTCACTGTTGTTCAATTTTTTTTTTCCTGTAGCTCAATATATTTTGGGGTCACCTTTTTTATCATTGTTTCAAGAAATATAGGAATTAAATTTTTTTTCACTGTATCCCTGGCTTTATCAGAACATGTGAATGTTTACGGAATTTCCATTGAGCTCATGTGATATTACATATGCAGACATTGCAATTTTTAAAAATTTTCCAAGAAATTTAGGACTCCTTTAATGATCATGCTTCATGTACCTATAGGTTTATAACTCTTATAAAGTTTTTAATTTATAATTTCAGTAGGATTTTTGGTGGAAGCAAATTATACCAAAACTTGATGTTATATATATATATCCTGATTATATTGTTTATAAAAAGCATTTATGTCTAGACTTCAGCTCAAGGGTCATGTGTACTACCATAAAATGTTAAATAAAAGACAATTTAAAACTGGATTTTAAAATAACAAAGGTAATTCAACTTTAAATAAAACTAATACAAACATCCAGATATATAAAATAGTAAAAGGTAGTCATGTGTATTCTGCTTTTTTATATTAATGGGTATTTTGTTATATAACCACTGGAAAACAATGATAAACTAAATGAAAAGGCAAGGAATAAGTGAAGGAAAACATTATGAAATAAGGATTATGTGTTTTGAGAATAATGTCATGGTCATTTGATCATTTATAATAAAGAATATAAAATGAAATAATGCTATATACATAAACCTCTACTCATGTCCATGTCAAAGTATAAAATCTAATTAATAACTGGAAAGTTTGCAAATGTTAAGAAAATAAAAAATTTTGAATTTTTAAATTACTTTAATTTTTGATATTTACTATAAAACTTGTGGCTTCTTATTCAAAAAAATTATCTGATTTTTAAAATAGTAGGGGAAATTCTGTGGATATAATAAAAGAAAGCATCTTTAATTACACAGCTTGAGATAAGAGGATTGCTTAGAACACAGATTTAAATTTATCACTCCAATGAAAGAAAATATAGGCTTTGCTATGTTTATTCATATGATACCTTATTTGAACCAAGAATATGACATATTCAAAATACCAATTTATAAAATGTGTAAGGGTAGAATAGATTTATTTGTATTATACAAAAGTAAATAAAAATTAAATAAAAAAGAAACAGAAACAAGAATTTTGAATTGAGTTATATTAGAGAAGCAAGTATAGAGGAAAAAAATATATAATTGATCTTGATATATTATCATTGAATAATATGGTGAGATTTGGTGACAAACAAAACTACTAAGGAAAAGATAATATCCTGGCTTAATTTGCACCTCAACTAGTGCTGACTTTCTGCCACTCTGCCATATTAACATTCCCAAGTGTGGAAGTTCACTGATTGCTTTTATGTAAGAGATTGTGAATGATTGCTAAATTAGAACACTAAAGAACTTACTTTGAAGAGATAAAAGCCATGATTATTCCTGAGTCTTTGAAGACATGCACTTATGAGGGAAAGTATGATAGCATTTCAAAATAACTCTCTAAATATATTAATAGAATATTCCACATGAACCACTCTATAAATCCCAAATTGGAAATATAAAGACTTCATTCACAATTACTTCCTATTTTTACTTTTGATGTGAACTATCAGAAAGGTTATGAGATATTGGAATTTAAAAAAAATAAATCCCTATTCACACTTAGCTAGTAAATTGATAGAATTGTATTGGCCCTCATGTCTAGAATATAATGGTTTGACACCTATAAATGCTTTAGCTCTTTCTGAAAAAATTTCATTCAGTTAACAGTCATGCTTTTCCCAGAATGAAACAGTGAAGCTGTTATTTGATGTTTTGGAGAGTCTATACTGTTAGTAATACTCAACACAGCCACAGAAATTGTAATCAAGTTGATTTTCCCTAAGTGGTTACTATTCAATAAGTTTACATTGACACATACCCTGAGATTATTTTAGTATCATATGGACATATATAATTTTATGATCTTTTTTGCCTTACATTACAGAGAAAATCTTAATCTTTTCAGCTATGGTTGTTGATATTGCCATTAGATATATTTAATGTAAATGTTTGACAAAAGAATTTGTGTATCTTTTTGTATAAACCTTTACTTGCATCTTATACATAATATACATTTCATGTAAAACAAAAATAAATACACAAATATATATACACACATAATGAAGATTAAGCTTTTTATGTATTGGCAGTTGTTTTCATTCTAAAGTCAGATGCCTGTATTGGTATCTCAGTTCAACCACTTCCTTTTTTATTAATGAAAAGCAATATTTAATTGGGCTATGATAGTTAGACAAGCAAACAATCAAATGTGCTATGACAATCAATCCTGAGCCATTTAAGCTTAAATTCAATAAGGAATCATTACAAAAGTCTAATAGAAATGAAAATATAAATAGCATAGTTTTATATTACATTTCAACTCTTTCCTTGGCCTTGCAGGTCTAAAGTCAGTTTGACCACAGCAGATGAAGGCTTCCAGCCACAAGAAAATTTAGCACAGACCGGAAGGAGACAGAGGCAGGCATGTACACCAACTGGCTTGGCAAGGGGAGCAAGAGATTTTCAGCCAAGATAGTTTGAATCAGCACGACAGTGGCTTTTTCATCTATTTTTTTGTTTGTAATTTATACTTTTAATTGACCTGTAAAAATTGCATATATTTATGGTGTACGCATCATGGTATTTTGATACATATGCATTGTGGAATAGCTAAATCAAGCTATTTACCATATGCATTAATTTATCAGTATTTTTTATAGTGAGACCACTTAAAATCTATTCTCACAATAATTTTCAAGTAAACAAATATATTGTCATTAACAACAGTCACTGTGATGTAACTATGATGTACAATAGATCTCTTGAACATTATCCTTCCTGTCTGACTGGAGTTTTGTGTCCTTTGACAGCATCTCTCCAGTCCTCCTACCTACCCAAACTCTGATAACCACACTCTACTTTCTACTCCTATGAGTTTGACTGTTTTAGATTCCACACATAAGTGAGATCATGCAGTATTTGCCTTTCAGCGCCTGGCATATTTCACTTAAAATAATGTCTTCCAGGTTCATCCATGTTCCAAATGACAGAATTCCCTTCTTTGTTAAGGCTGAATAGTATTTCATTGTGTATATATGCCACATTTTTTTTTACCCCATTAATCTCTTGATGATTACTTAGTCAACTACCTTTTTATTGATTGGAAATGGATAAATTACCTATGGAAGATAGACTTTTATTTTTCATGACAAAATGATGATAGCACCTTCTGCATAGGGTTAATTAATATAAATTTTAAATAGGTTTATGCATGTCAAGACTAGCCCAGAGTAAGTTTTCAGAAATAGCAATATTATTAAGCTCAAGTATATATTCCTTTTGTATGCTACTTTTAGTTTTTATCAAATATATATGATTTACCCTTTTAGCTAGTTTTTTCTTAAATCTTTTACACATTTACTTAATTTTAAATTTTGTTACTGCTGCATTTGTATCTCTTTTCCCCAGAAACATTAATGTCATTGCAGGTATATACAAATCATCCAATATTTCTTTAACAGTATTCAGCCAACGTGCTCCCAATGTGTTTTAAAATAATATGTCAGGCACACATTCCTCTGTCTCTTTTCTCCTTATTCTTCTCTTAAGCAGTTATTTTTTTTTCATTCCAAATATTTACATATATTGTCTTTTAATAATTGGTGGTCTTATAAAACATTTAATGTGATACACATGCTTTGCTATGGCTTTCTATGTTCTGTAGGATTAAATGATTTGTTATCATTTATACAAAATCATAACTTTTATTCCAATTTTTTTTCCATTCTCATTGTTCATCATTTATACATATTTGTAATTCAATTGCCTATATGCTGTATTAAACCCAAGTATGCGTTCTCTACTCTGCCCTCTTTTTTTATTTTTACAGGCATCACTTTCCTTTTTTCATAACTGTTCTGTAGTTCATTCTTCCTTACCACTCATTCAACAGTGTCAGGTTCAATGTGAGGATTACATTTATCAGGTTAGTCTTAGCTTAGAATAAGATAGTATGCAGTTTAAAGAGATGAAAAAGATATTTGAAACCTAATCTCTAAAACTCTTTAAAGATGAGTAATCTGAGAATCTCTTTCTTTTATAGTATAATAATAGCAATAATAATAATAAAAAGAATCTCTCTTTCTCAAAACAAGGAAACACAGTTCCTGGTAAGTTTGGGAAAATAACGCTGAGCTTTCAACAAGTGAAAGCATATGCAATACGTAAACCAGCTCCTTCAAAATTGATTCCAGGAGGTGAGGATGTACTAAGAACAAATTTGAGCTGTGAATACTGCTGAACCCTGAAGACCTTGAACTTTTCTTTACTTGTAAACAGGGTATGAGACATGGGAGACAAAAGCAAAGGTCCAACCAAGATGGAAACAGTTACACATTAATTTAACACTGATCAAGAAAAGTCTTGACTACATAGAAAAAGTAAAAATAATTGATTCTCTTAACATTGGAACAATATAAAATGGGAAAATATTTTCTTGCAATTAGTAATCACAATTTGATTTTCAGATGTTTTCTTATTATTGTAAATTTATATAACATATATATTCTTAAAAACTTCAAAATAAATATTTAATTTAAAATATCTTCTGTTTATAATTGGTAGAAACAAATGTTTATTCTCTCTTAAGAAGTTCAAGTCTACCTAGACCTTAAAGAATTCCCACAAAATTCAAGAAAAAATGAGTAGCTCACATTGAAACTCGCCAAGCACGTATGGAAACAATATACTCCTAAAAAGAACCAGAAGCTGGAGAAAAAAAAATTACATCAAAGGAATTTCTTTAGAAAGATCATGGAATTCTCAACAAGAAAAAGAGGACCCAGTACATGAAGGAGTAATATTTTTATTGCACTCTTAAAAAGAATAACTGTCAACATAGAAATCTATACTTAACAAAACTACTTCAAGAATAAATGATAAAGATATTTTCAAAAATATAAAACACTAAAATATAAAACAATGTCATGCTTACTAAGAGATTTATTTATTAAAGATATTCAGACATCATTTGCAAAATAAAAATATTAATGAAATTACTTTGGATTTCTTATTTTTATACAACCATAAAAAATAAATCTGTAATGAGAAAAAATGCCCAGTTGTGAAAGTTATAGATAAAGATGACTGAGAATTAAACAGATTTAGAAACCAGTGATTATTATTTTAATTCTTGGCAAATTTTTATTATATTTTCTTCTAGAATTTTTGTGGCTTCAGATCTTACAGTAAAGTCTTTAATCCATCTTGAGTTAAATTTTGTATATGATGAGAGATAGAGATCCTGTTCATTCTTTGGCATGTGACTATAAAATTTTCCCTGCACCATTTATTGAATAGGACGTCTTTTGCTCACTGTATGCTTTCATCTGCCTTGTTGAAAATTAGTTGGTTATAGCTGTATGGTTTTAATTCTGGGTTCCCTATTCTGTTCCACTGCTGTATGTGTCTACCTTTATAGCAATCCTGTGCTGTTTTGGTTACGATAGCCTTTAAGTACAATTTGAAGTCAAGTAATGTGATGCTTTCAGATTTGTTCTTTCTTCTCAGGACTTCTTTGGCTATTTTGGGATTCTTTTTTGATTCCATATGGATTTGGGGACTTTTTTTCCAGTCCTGTGAAAAATGATATTTGTATTTTGATGGAAATTTCACTGAATCTGTTAATCACTTTGGGATGTATGGACACTATAACAATGTTGATTTTTTTCAATCCATGAGTGTGGGATAGTTTGTGGCATCTCTGACTTTTCTCATCAGTGTTTTGCTGTTTTCCTTGCAAAGATCTTTCATCTCTTTGGTTAAAGACATTCCTAGTTTGTCTTTTTTTTTTTTTTTTATTTGAAGCTATTTTAGATGGTATTAAGCTCTTGATTTAACTCTCAGTTTTAATGTTGCTAATATATAAAAATGCTACTGATTTCTGTGCATTAATTTTGTAACCTGAGACTTTCCTCATTTTTTTTTATCAATTATAGAGTCTTTTGGAAGAATCTTTAATATTTTCTAGATATAAGATCATGTCATTTGCAAACAAGGATAGTTTGACCTCCTCTTTTCTTATTCAGAGGTCTTTTTTTCCTTTCTCTAGTCTCATTGCTCTGGCTAGGACTTCAAGTATTATGTTCAATAGTAGTGACAGAGTGCATCTTTTTCTTGTTTCAGCTCTTAGGGGGAATGCTTTCAACTTTTCTGATTCATTTTGATTTTGACTGTGGGTTTGTGATATATGACTTTTATTATTTTAAGTTATGTTCCTTCTATGTCTAATATGTTGAGGATTTTTATATGAAGCAGTGTTCGATTTTTATCAAATACTTTTTCTGTATCTATTGAGATGATCATATGGTTGTTGTTTTTGATTTGGCTTATGTGATGAATCACATTTATTGATTTCCAATGTTGACTCATCCTTGCATCCCTGGATGAAAACACTTGGTTGTGGTGAATCATCTTTTCGGTATGCTGTTGGATTCACTTTGGTAGTATTTTGTTGACGATTTTTGAATCTATGTTTATGAGAGATATTTTTCATGTTGTTCTCATTGTTTTCTTTCTAGGCTTTGGTATCAGGATGATTCTTGATTCATTCTATGAGTTAAGGAGGATTCTATCCTTCTCAATATTATGGAAGAGTTTCAGTATGATAGGTACTAGTTCTTCTTCATAGGTCTCATAGGAATTTGGCTGTTTTAATGTGGACATTTTTTATTACTGTTTCAATCTTGCTACTCACTATTGGTCTGTTTAAGATTTCTATTTCCTTTGCATTCAAACTTGGAAGGTTGTGTGTTTCTAAAAAGTTATCCATTTTCTCCAGATTTTTTTTTTATTGTTTGGTAATCTGAATGTGTAGTATTTCTTTTTTTCTTATTTTAGCGAATTATGGAGGTACAAGTTTTAAGGTTACGTATATTGCCCATGCCCCCCTCCCCCCTCGAGTCAGAGCTTCAAGCATGTCCATCCTCCAAACGTTGCATATCTTACTTATGGGGTTTATATATACCCATCCCCTCCTCCCCCCTCCCACCTACACAACACCCCGTAAATGTTATTCCTATATGTCCACTTAGGTGTTGATCTGTTAATACCAATTTGCTGGTGAGTACATGTGGTGCTTGTTTTTCCATTCTAAGATACTTCACTTAGTAGAATGGGTTCCAGCTGTATCCAGGAATATACAAGAGGTGCTATATCACCATTGTTTCTTAAAGCTGAGTAGTACTCCATGGTATACATATACCACATTTTATCGATCCACTCATGAATTGATGGGCACTTGGGTTGTTTCCACAGCTTTGCAATTGTGAATTGTGCTTCTATAAACATTCGAGTGCAGGTGTCTTTTTCATAAAGTGACTTTTGATCTTTTGGGTAGATGTCCAGTAGTGGAATTACTGGATCAAATGGTAGATCTACTTGTAACGCTTTGATGTATCTCCATATTGCTTTCCACAGAGGTTGAACTAGTTTGCAGTCCCACCAGCAGTGTAGGAGTGTTCCTCTCTCTCCACATCCATGCCAGCATTTATTGTTTGGGGACTTTTTGATAAAGGCTATTCTCACTGGAGTTAAATGATATCTTATTGTGGTTTTCATTTGCATTTCCCTGATCCTTGGAGATGTTGAGCATTTTTTCATTTGTTTATTGGCCATTAATTATTCTGCCTTCTTTTGAAAAGTTTCTGTTCATGTCCTTTGCCCATTTGTTAATGGGGTTGTTTGATTTTTTCTTGCTGATTATCCTGAGTTCTAAATAGAGTCTAGTGATCAGCCCTTTATCGGATGTGTAGCTTGTGAAAATTTTCTCCCATTCTGTGGATTGTCTGTTTGCTCTCTTGACAGTTTCTTTGGCTGTGCAGAAGCTTTTTAATTTGATCAGGTCCCATTTGTTTATTTTTGTTGCTGCTGTGATTGCCTTTGGGGTCTTCTTCATAAATTCTTTGCCTAGGCCAATGTCTAGAAGAGTATTTCCAACATTTTCCTCTAGAATTCTAATGGTTTCACACCTACGGTTCGAGTCTGTTACCCAGTGTGAGTTGATTTTTGTGAGAGGTTAAATGTGTGGGTCTTGTTTCAGTCTTCTACATGTGGTTATCCAGTTTTCCCAGCACCATTTATTGTGTGCATGGGTGTTTTCACAGTATCTTGTATTTCTGATTGAGCTTATTTGAATCCTTTCTCTTCCATTCCATGTTAATCTGGCTAGTGGTCTATCAATTTTGTTCACCTTTTCAAATAACCAACTTTTCTTTTTGTTATTATTTATTTATTTATTGTTTTCCATTTGTTTCCATCTGATCTTTATTATTTCTTTGCTTCCACTAGCTTTAAGTTTGGTTTGTTCTCTTTACCTAGTTCCATGAGGTGTGTCATAGGTTGCTAATTTGTGATCTTTCTGTCTTTTAATGTAGACATTTAGTCCTATTAACTTGCTTATAAGCACTTATAAGCACTTATAAACAATGGTGCTATATCACCATTGTTTCTTAAAGCTGAGTAGTACTCCATGGTATACATATACCACATTTTATCGATCCACTCATGAATTGATGGGCACTTGGGTTGTTTCCACAGCTTTGCAATTGTGAATTGTGCTTCTATAAACATTCGAGTGCAGGTGTCTTTTTCATAAAGTGACTTTTGATCTTTTGGGTAGATGCCCAGTAGTGGAATTACTGGATCAAATGGTAGATCTACTTTTTTTTTTCTGTTTCCTAGAGATTTGGTAGCTTGTGTCACTTTTGTTGTTCAATTTGAAAAATATTCTGACCTCCATCTTGATTTTGTCAGTGACCCAAGGATCATTTAGCATCAGGTTGTTTAATTTTCATATTTCTGTATAGTTTTGAGAGCTCCTCTAGGAATTGATTTCTGGTTTTATCCCATTGTGGTCTGAGAAGGTACATGGTATGATTTCAAAGTTTTTAAGTTTTCTGAGACTTGTTTTGTGGCCTAACATATGATCTATTTTGGAAAATGTTCCACATACTGATGAGAAAAATATATATTTTGCACTTTGGGGGTAGAATGTTCTGCAAATATCTGTGAATTCCCTTCGTTCTCATTTGTGTCCAGTCTCTTTTTTGATTTTCACTTGATGATACATCTAGTTCTGTCAGTGGAGTGCTCAAGTCCCCAGCTCTTATGATGTTGCAGTTTATTTTTTTCCTTAAGTCTTATAGTATTTGTTATATGAATCTGGGAGCTCCTATGTTAGGTGCATATATATTTAGGATTGTTTTATCTTCTTTTTTAATTGATTCCTTTATCATTGTATAATCTTAATTTTTATACTGTTCTCTATTCAAAGTCTATTTTATCTGATATGAGAATAGCCACTCCTGCTCAATTTTGGTTTTCATTTACATGAAATACTCTTTCCCCTGAGGCTATGAGAACACTTATTAAATTCAATGCATTTCCTGGATTGTGATTTTTCACTCCCTCTGCCAATCTGTATCTTTATGTGGGACATTTAGATTATATTCAATGCTAATATTGATATGTGAGGTATAAGAAAAGCAGGGGATTGTGAGGTAGCACCTGGTGCCAAATAGTCGGATGTTAGACATGGTCTATTTTAATATTGTAAGTTCAGTTTTGAATGATGAGTTTTTATTATTAAGTAAATGATATAATTAACTTAACAAATAAAGGTAGGCCATTAATAGATACATGATTTGCATGTGTCAAGAACAAAAACTTGTGATTAATAGGAGAGAGAAAAGGGAATAATCATATTTTATGATTTTAATTTGTATTTCAGTGTGACTATTGTTTGACATCTTTTCAAATATTTCCTGGCCCCTTTGTTTCTCCTTAGACAATTGTCTGTCCTTCCATTGTTCTGCAGTAGTATTCATCCTTTTATTGCTTTTAATAACCATAAATTATATTTCTTTCATGAAGGGGGATTTCCTAGTGTTCAATTATTATCTGTCCTTTTTGTTGTTGTTGTTCTGGCAAACTTTATGATAAGTGAAATGATCAATGTGTTTTAATTTTAAAATCATTGTCATGGAGATTCTTTGATATCTACCAAGAACATATGTCTATTATATACCTTTAAAAGTGAGGCAGTTTTAAAGGTATTTCACATCAATAAAATATTTTCTTCGTTGTATCAAAAAATATTTAGATCTTTGTTACAATTTGTCTCTGACTCTGAATTTAGGAACATATATAACACATTGTCACCCTATTTAAATAATTATCCCTCTATCTTCAAAAGTTTTGGGAAATGATGAAACATTTTATATCTATCTAGCCATAAAATCATAAGATATCAGCAACATTTAATTTATTTAGCTGCATTAGCAAATACCAAAAAGGAAAGTTGCATTTGAACCCCCTAAAACTATTTATATGACTATATTTTAAATTTGTAACATAAGCAGTAATATATGTTCCCATAGATAGAAATCTACAGAGAAAATAAGATAGGACATTTGCTGAAATTAGAATATTTATCACAGATGAATTGCATTTCCCTATGTGTTCACTGAGCTTAAATGTTAATGAAATTCTCTCTTTCAAATTATATCCACAAGGCAAATATTAGATAAGACTATGTTATCAAGGATAAAAAATGATTGAATTGCTGGTTTTACACTTAATAATCTGGAACAGAGATGTAGGTCAATGGGGAAAAAAAGGGTTTTAAAGATGTTACTGTTGCTTAGATAAAATGATAGTTCATTCAAAGACATAATCATAGTCATGCACATTTGGAAAAAAGGTGATTTCTTTTCATCCCAAATGCCAACTGAACTGTAAATTGGTGACATTTTGAATAAAGGAAAGTAAGATGAAAATGGGCAAAGAAAAAATGCTTATCAAACTGTACCCTTCCATTGCTTAGACAAAACTCTTGGGATTCTGGCTTTTATTATATTTTAAGTGTTCCAGTTTAGCCTCAGTCAAACTGTCTAAATAGTTTTTAGCAAGATTAAACATATTGTTGCACAAGAGTTCTTTTTATAAAACCTCAGTAAAATGAAAACATGGAAACTTCCTCTACTACCACCCTCATCTGCTCTGATCCAAAACCGCTCTGCAAATTTCTAGTAGCACTATTGGCAGCATTATAGCCTAGACAAATTATTGTTTCCTTCAGGGAGATAAACTCAAATAGTGTTCCTGCATATTTTGCAACTTGTTCTTCCTTTCTTTTGAATCATACAAATGAAGATGAAGCAACTTGAGTAAAATTTGAATTATCAAAGAAATTTGATAGATGATAATAGAAAATATAAAAGTAGAAAGTATGGTTTATTCCACATTTAACTCCTGAGATTTACACCAGTTTTATTCGTGGCTGATATGACTGTTGGTTTTATTACAATCAAAATAAGTTTTGGCTTTAGTCAAAATTTATGACCTTATTTTTAGGATATACCAATATTATTTAAAGCTCTATATATTTTCTTAAAATATATGCATTGAAACATGGTTATTAATGTTCAAATCTATAGTAACTGAATCCAGAGTACTGTCCCAGGGATAATATGTTATAATGACTGATACGCAGAAAGACATATGGAATGACAGATAGAGGTAAAGATTGATAGATACATACATACATATAGATAATCTTCAAGCTAAAATACTAAAATAAAATGAAAGTATTCATTTATATTAATAATTGCTGTGTTTCATAGGTGACATTCTAATATATATTCTGATTCTCTTAAATAGATGGAACTTCAAAATTTCTTCTGATATATTTAGCCATATGAAATTGTTATAAAATATTTTATTGGTAACATTATTGTTATATCATTATGAATATTCATATAATGTAGTTAAGTATGAGCTTATACAATTTGTAATTAAATTTATCTCCTTATTATTCAGGGTCCAACCAAAAAGCAGAAATGAATTTAAGTGCAGGCATACCTCATTTTATTGTGCTTTATTATGCTTTGCCAATATTGATTTTTTAAATTTCAGAATATTATGGGGGTACAAATGTTTTGGTTACATGGATTGTGTTTGTACTCCTTGAGTCAAAGTTATAAGGGTGCCCATTACCCAGATAGTGTACACTGTACCCATTAGGTATGATTTCACCCATCCCCTCCTCACCCTTTCCACCTGCATAATTTCTGTTGAGTTTTACTTCTATTTGCGCACATGAGTACTGATTGGTTAGTTCCAACTTAATAGTGAGTACATATGCCGTCTGTTTTTCCATTCTTGTGATGCTTCACTTAGGAAGATGATCTCCTGTTCCATCCAGATTGTTGCAAAAGATATTAATTCATATTTTTAATGGTTCAGTAGTACTCCATGGTGTACATATAACACATTTTATTAATCCTCTCATGTATTCATGGGCACTTGGGTTGATCCACATCTTTGAGATTGTGAATTGTGCTGCTATAAACATTCAAGTGCAAGTGTCTTTTTGGTAAAAATCACTTTTTTGTGGGGAGGGCAGGGTAAATACCTGGTAGTGAGATTGCTGGACCAAATGGTTGGTCTACATTTAGTTCTATGAGGACTCTCCATACTATTTTCCGTAGAGGTTGGACTAGTTTGCAGTCCCACCAACAGTTTATAAATGTTCCTTTCTCTCCACATCTATGCCAACATCTATTGTTTTGGGACTTTTTGATAAACACCATTCTTACTGGTGTTAGGTGATATCTTGTGGTCTTGATTTGCATGTCTTTGTTAATTAGTGATGTTAAACATTTTTATATGTTTATTGGCCATTAGTCTATCTTCTCTTGAAAAGCTCTGTTCATGTCTTTTGCTTACTTTTTAATGAGGTAGTTTGATTTTTCTTGCTGATTTGCTTGAGTTCTTTATAGATTCTAGTTATTAGCCTTTTATCAGACGTATAGCATGTGGATATTCTCCCATTCTGTAGGTTGTCTATTTGCTCTGTTGATTGTTTCCTTGGCTGTGCAGAAGCTTATTAATTTAATCAACTCCCATTTGTTTATTGGAGAAACTCTTGTAGATATTGGCCTATGCAAAGAATTTATGAAGACCTCAAGGACAATCACAGCAGATATTGATTTTTTACAAATTGAAGATTTGCAACCAACCTGTATATAGAAAGTCTACCAGTGCCATTTTTCCAACAGCATGTGCTCATTTCATGCTTCTGTCAGATTTTGGCAATTCTCATAATTTTTCAAACTTTTTCATTATTATTAAATCTGTTATGATCATCTGTGATCAGTGATCTTTGCTGTTATATTGTAATTATCTTGGAGCGCCAGCTACTGAGCCTTATAAATCAGTGAACTTAGTAAATAAATATTGTGTGTGTTCTGATTGCTTCATCAATAGGCCATTCTATGTCTCTCCCTCTCCTTGGGCATCCCTGTCCCCTGAAATGCAACAACATTGAAATTAGGCCAATTAAGAACTGTATAATGGCTTCTAAGTGTTCAAGAGAAAGGGAGAGTCTCAGATTTCTCACTTTAAATGAAAAGGTAGAAATGATTAAGCTTAGGGAGGATGACATGTTGAAAGCCAAGACTGACAAAAAAAACTGGGCCTTTTGTACCAATTAGCCAAATTGTGAATGCAAAGGAAAAGTTCTTAAAGGAGTTAAAAGTGCTACTCCAGTGAACACATGAATGATAAGAAAGTAAAATAGCCATACTGTTGACACAGAGAAAGTTTGAGTGGTTTGAAAAGAAGTATAAACTAGCTACAACATTCCCTTAAGCCAAAGCCTAATCCAGAGCATGACACTAACTCTCTTCAATTCTATGAATGCTGAGAGAAGGGAGGAAGCTGCAGAAGAAAAGTTTGAAGCTGACAGAATTTGGTTCCTGAGGTTAAAAGAAAAAAAAACCCACTTTCTTCATAACATAAAAATGCAAGGTGAAGCAGCAAGTGCTGATGTAGAAGCTGCAGCAAGTTACCCATATGATCTAGATAAAATTCTTGATGAAAGTGGCTACACTAAACAATAGATTCTCAGTGTAGACAAGTAGCCTTATATTAGAAGAAGAGAACATCTAGGACTTTCATAGCTAGAAATAAATCAATGACTGGCTCCCATGGGTCAAAGGACAGACTGACTCTTTTGATAAAGGCTAGTGCAGCTGGTGACTATAAGTTGAATCCAATGCTCATTAACCATTCTGAAAATCCAAAAGCTCTTAAGAATCTGTCTATGCTCTATAACTGGGACAACAAAGCCCAGAAGACAACACACATGTTTCCAGCATAGTTTACTGAATATTTTAAGCCAACCGTTGTGATCTACTGCTCAGAAAGGAACACTCCTTTCAAAATATTGCTGCTCATTAACAATGTACCCAGTTACCCAGGAGCTTTGATGGAGATGTACAAAGAAACTAATGTTGTTGTCATGCCTGCTAGCAAAACATCTATTCTATAATGCACGGATCAAGGAGTAATTTTATTCAAGTCTTACTATTTAAGAAATGCACTTCAATGACCAGGTATGGTGGCTCACACCTATAAGTTATCCTAACACTGTGGGAGACCGAAGTAGAAGGATTGCTTGAGCTCAGGAGTTTGAGGTTGCTGTTAGCTAGTCTGACGCCATGGCACTCTAGCCTAGAGAACAGAATAGGACTCTGACCAGCCTGAGCAAGAGTGAGACCTCATTTCTATTAAAAATAAAAAATTAGCCATCGCTACTAAAAATAGAAAAAAAATTAGCCAGTGTGTTAGCTTGTGTCTGTAGTTCCAGCTCCTTGGGAGGCTGAGGCAGGAGGATTGCTTGAGCTCAGGAGTTTGAGGTTGGTGTGAGCTAGGCTGATGCCGCAGCATTCTAGCCTAGGTGACAAAATGAGACTCAGACTCAAAAAAAAAAAAAATACAAAGAAAGAAAGAAAAAAATGCACTTCATTTAGCTATAGCTGCCATCAGTAGGGATTCCGAGGGATCTGGGCAAAGTAAACTCAATCCTTCTAGAAAAGATTCACCATTATGTATGCCATTAATAACATTCATGATTTATGGTGGGAGGTTAAAATATCAACAATAACTAGAGTTTGGAAGGAGTTGATTCCAACCCTTATGGATAACTTTGAGGGATTCAAGACTTCGGTGGAGGAAGGAACTGCAGATGTGATAGAAATAGCAGGAGAATTAGAATAAGAGCTCTGACTGAATTACTGCAATCTCATAATACAACTTTATTGGATAAGGAGTTACTTCTTATGGATGAGCAAAGAAAGTGGTTTCTTGAAATGGACTCCTGGTGAAGATGCTGTGAATATTATTGAAATGACAATAAAGGATTTAGAGTATTACATAAACTTAGCTGATAAACCAGCAGAAGGGTTTGAGAGGATTGACTGCTGCTTTGAAAGAAGTCATATTGTGGGTAAAATGCTATCAAACAGCATCACATGATACAGAGAAAGATTTTGTGAAAGGAAGAGTCAATCGATGAAGCAAACATGATTTTCTTATTTTAAGAAATCACCACAGCCACCCCCCAAATTCAGCAAACACTGCCCTGATCAGTCAGTAGCCATCAATATCAGGCAAGATTCTCCACTAGCTAAAGTATTATGACTCGCTGAAGTCTCAGATAATCTTTAGCATTTTTTAGGAGTAAAGCATTTTTTAATTCTTATATGAACATTGTGTGTTTAGACATAATGATATTGCACGCTTAATAGGCTACATTATAATGTAAACACAAATTTTGTATTCATTAGGAAACAAAAAAGTTTGTGTGACTCTTTTTATTGCAATATTCTCTTCATTGTGATGGTCTGGAAACAATCTCACAATATCTTAAGGGTAGGCCTGTGTTTAAATGGAAGAGATTACTATAGGGCATTGATTGCACTGGTAATAGAATCGCTAAAAAGCCAAACAGTGGACTGTGAACCACTCCAAAAATAAATAAATAAATAAATAAGAAGAACGAGCAAGAAACTGCTCCAAGAACAAAGGAGATAGGGTAATACCGAAGTTCAGGTCTGGAATCACCTGGTGGAAGCTGGAAATGCAACAGGTCTGTCTGACAGGAGGCAGAGACATAATGGTAGTTATATTTAAGGCGACGAGTATTGTAAGAGAAACATTAGATATTTCTTACTTCTACTGTCCAGTTTCTTGCTGGGGTTTTCTATTTTGGGGCAAGTTTGAAGCCAGCAGACCCGGGAGCATAAGAAACTTTTTTATTTTTTCTGATTTCTTTTTCTTTTTCTTTTTGTAATTTCAAAGCATTATGAGGGTAAAAATGTTTTTAGTTACTTGAATTGCTTTTGTAAAGCTTGAGTCAGGGTTAAAAGTGTGCCTATCACCCGGATAGTTTTCATTGTACCCGTTAGGTAGGTTTTGCCCATCCCCTCCTCCCGCCTCCCTGCTGCTTGATTTCCATTGAGTTTTACTTCCCTCTGTGTACATGTGTGCTCATCAGTTAATTCCAATTTAATAGTGAGTACATGTGCTGTTTGTATTTCCATTTTTTAGATACTTCACTTAGGATAATGGCCTACAGTCCATCCAAATTGTTCTGAAAGGCATTGAATTATCTTTCTTCCTGGTTGAGTGGTATTTCATTATATATATATATATATATATATATATATATATATATATACCACATTTTGTTAATCCACTCATAAATTGATAGGCATTTGGGTTGATTCTACCTCTTTGTAATTGTGAATTGTGCTGCAATAAACATTAATGTGAAGGTATATTTTTGATAAAATGATTTATTTTCCTTTGGGTAGATATCCAGTAGTGGGATTGCTGGATCAAATAGTAGCATCTACTTTTAGGTTGTTTGATGAATCTACATACTGTATTCATTAGAAGTTGTACTAATTTGCAGTCCCAGTGACAGTGTAGAGGTGTTCCTTTCTCCCTGCATCCATGACACTATATATATTTTTGGACTTTTTAATAAAAGCCATTCAAACTGGGGTAAGGTGATACTGTGGTTTTAATTTGCATTTCTTGATGATTAATGACACTGAGCTTTTTTCACATTTTTATTGGCCACTTGTTTACCTTCTTTGAAGAAACTTCTGATTATGTCTTTTGCCTATTTTTTAATTGGGTTGTTTGATTGTTTTTTCTTGCTGATTTTCTTGAGTTCTTTGTAGATTCTGGTTATTAGCCCTTTATCAGATTTATAGCTTGTGAACATTTTCTCACATTCTGTAGGTTGTCTATTTGGTCTGTTGATTATTTTCTTAACTGTGCAGAAGTGCTTTAATTTAATCAAGTCCCATTTATATATTTTTGTTGTGGTTGTGATTGCCCTGATTGGGGTCTTCCTCATAAATTCTTTGTCTAGGATGATATCTAGAAGAGCTTTTCAATATTTTCTTCTAGAATTCTTATAGTTTCATGCATTATATTTAAATCCTTTATCCATCTTGAATTAATTTTTGTGAGTTGTGAGAGATATGGATCCTGTTTCATTCTCCTGTATGTGGCTATTTAATTTTCCCAGCATCATTTATTGAATAAGGGTTCTTTTCCCCAGTATATACTGCTGTCTGCTCTGTCAAAGATCAGTTGGCTATATGTGGATGGTTTTACATCTGGGTTTTCTGTTCTGTTGCATTTGTCTATGTCTCTATATCTGTGCCAGTTACATCCTGTTTTAGTTATTATAGCCTTGTAGTACAGTTTGAAGTCTGATAATGGGATGCCGCCTGATTTTTTCCTTTTGTGTAAGATTTCTTTGGCTATTCAGGCTCTTTTCTGGTTCCAAATGAAGCATAGAAGTATTTTTTCCAGATCTGTGCAATATGACATTAATATTTTGATGAGTATTGCATTGAATCTGTAAATCACTTTGGGTAGTATGGACATTTTAACAATGTCAATTCTACTGACCCATGAGCATGATATGTTTTTCCACTAGTTTGTACCATCTGTGATTTCTTTCCTCAGTGTTTCATAGTTCTTTTTGTAAAGATATTTCACTTTTTTGGTTAACTATATTCCTAGGTATTAATAGTTTATTTTTGTTTTAGCAATTATAAATGGTATTGAATCTTTGATTTGACTCTTAGCTTGACTATTATTGGTATATAGAAATGGTACTGATTTGTGTACATTAATTTTGTAACCTGAGACTTCATTTATCAATTCATGTCTCAAGGAACTAGAAAAGGAAAAGCAAGCTAAATTCAAAGCTAGCAGAAGAAAAGTAATAACTAAGGTCACAGTAGAACTAAATGAAATAGAAAACAAGAAAATAATACAGAAGATCAATGAAACAAAAAATTGGTACTTTGAAAAGATAAACAAAATTGATAGACCTCTTGCTAAATTAACAGGAATAGAAGAGAAAGAACCCAAATAATTTCAATCAGAAATGAAAAAGGAGATATTACAATTGATACCACAGAAATACAAAATATCTATGAATACTATGAAGATCTTTATGTACATAAACTCAAAAACAGAGCACATGGACAAATTTCTGGGAACTCACAATCTCTGAAGGCTCAGTCAGGAAGAACTAGAACTCCTGGACAGACTAATAATGAACAATAAGATTGAAATAGCCACACACACAAAAAATCTTCCAACAAAAAAAAGCCCTGGACCATATGGAACCATAGCCAATTTTATCAGACCAAAAAAGAGTTGGTACCCCTTCTGCAAAAATTATTTCATAATATTGAGAAAGAGGGAATTCTCTGCAATTCATTTAATGAAGCTAGTATCACCTTGACACCAAAGCCATGAAAGGACATAACAAAGAAGAAACTCCGGACTCATATTCCTTATGAATACAGATGCAAATATCCTCAATAAAATACTAGCAAACTGAATTCAACAGCACATCAATAAAAGATAATCCACCATGACCAAGTAGGCTTCATCACAGGGATGCAAGAATGGTTCAACATACATAAATCAATAAATGTGATTCCCCATATAAACAGAAGCAAAAGCAGAGATCACATGATCATCTCAATAGATGTAGAAGAAGCATTTGACAAAATCCAGCACTGTTTCATGATAAAAACCCTCAACAAACTAGGCATAGAGGGTATATATCTCAAGATTATAAAAGCCATCTATGATAAACCCACAGCCAGCATCATATTGAATGGGGAATGATTGAAACATTCCCACTAAGAACTGGAACAAGATAAGAATGCCCACTGTCACCTCTATTCAACATAGTGCTGGATATCCTAGCAAAAGCAATCAGGCAAAAGAAACAAATTAAAGATATTCCAATCAGTAAAAGAGAGGTCAAACTTTCACTATTTGCAGACAATCTGATCTTATGTCTAGAAAACCCCAGAGTTTCCAACATGAGACTACAGGAAGCATAAGAAACTTGAAGTCTCAACCATTAGCAATTTCCATTTGCCTTCCAAACAGGCTTAAGTCTAATATTTTATAAAACATCTCTATTTCATAAATTATTTCTACTAGATAAACACAGTATTATACCTTGATGTATCAGATAATTTTGATAAACAATTTAGCTCACATAGTTCAGACATCCCTTGGTCAAGTATTACTTTTGTACTAGGTCTGAGTATCTATGTGGTACTGGTTAGTAGAGAAAGGCATGGCTTTACTAAAAAACCCTGGGGATCTGTGAAATAATTTTCTTTTGGGATTTGCAAATGCATTGATTTAACACATGCACTTTAAGCACCATCCTCTCCACTGATTCCTAATACATAAGGTGTATGAAATTTTGTATCATATCCTAAAATTATACCAAAACTTTCCTTATTCTAGGCATCTCTCATAAATAGCAGCATAATGGGTTCCCTGGTATGATTCAGAGCAATTTGTGCAAATGTGGAATGTTTCATCTCTGAAATCCAAAGAGTTCCAACAATCAATGCAACAAACCATCCATTCTTCATTTTCAATGTGGGCATTCTGACATTCTCCAGAACATAGGTACTCTAGGAAATACACTGATAAAGTAATCACCTCAATTTTACAGGATTTACCTGCTATATATATGTGTATCTGACACTGGTTCTTGACACTGTCTATTCACCAAGTCTAAAGAGAATTATGTCGACAGTATGATGCATCAGCATGCTGTTCTCTGTGATGGTCATTGTGTTAATCCATTTTGCATTGTTATAAAGGAAATACCTAAGGTTAGGTAATTTATAAAGAAAAGAGGTTATTTGGCTCACAGTTCTGAAGACTGTACAAGAAGCATGGTCCTAGTATCTGCTTCTGGTGAGGGCTTCAAAGAGCTTCCAATAAAGGTGGAAAGTGAAGGGGGAAGGGCAAGTTACATGGTAAGAAAAGCAGCTAGACAGGGAGTAGGTGATGCCAGTATCCTTTAAACAACCAGGTCATCTGTGAACTAAAAAGTGAGAGGCCACTCATTTCTGAGGGAAGGACAGCAAGCCATTCATGAGGGATCTGCTCCCATGACACAAACACTTCCCACCAGGCCCGACATTCAACACTGCCGATCAAATTTTAACGTTGTTGGAGGGGCCAAACATCTAAACCATATCAGAGAATCAAGCACTCTGTGAACTAAATTGTGATAGAGACCAGGAAGAAGACTCAGCTATCATGCTGAGTAAAGAAAATATTTTTATTATTTTTTAAAATATGCCATACATTCTAAGAATAATAGTTGCATACCAACTCCCAAAGAGTATGATGTTTCCTCTAGCAAATATATGACATTTGAATAGCCTCTATAATTATAGAGATCACTTGATTAATTTTATAGTGATCCATAGTTATTTTCCAAATCTGTTTAATTTTTTCATGGCCAAAAGAGATGACTAAATTTCATGTCTTTGAAGGCAATACTAATCTCCGAGAATTACCCAGGGATAGAATATTGTTTCTGTTGTTGGTGGTATTTTCCTATATTTGTAGTGATGGACACTTCCAGGTTCTTTTATTTGATCTTTCTTACCACAGTAATCCTCACAATCCTCATTTTACAGGTAAGGGAATCAGTGTGGGGATTTTGACAGGAGTAAGACATATATATTTAAATTCTGCATTCAGGAACTGATCAAATTAACTGTATCATAAGATTGCAGATTTTCTCAGGAACATTTTCTTCCTACTCTGTAATAGCCCTGTTTTAGCCTTTCTGTCTCTGCCATCAATCCGTGATTTTTAAAACAATTTATTTATTGCCTTTTTGTGTCTGGGTTCTTCCCCCTTTTCTGCTTCTGCTGTGTTGTGTGTTGATTCAGTGTCTTCTGTTTACTGGATTCGTCTTCTTATCTGTATGAATGTGATTATACTCTGTGTTCTTACTTCTCTCTTTTAAAACCCCTGCTCTAATCTTTCTGGTTTGATTTGGTTAAATGAAGGAGCAGAGGGGGAGGATACTTCCAGAGTGTTTTCCCACATTTATATTCTGGCTTACAGAGGAATGAATGTATAGCCTTTTCCTTTAGAGTGGTGCTTTGTAGGAAACATGTACAGACCATCTTCCAAGTCATATTTTAGGCCTCCTGGTCTAAGCTATACTCAGGCTGAGCTCTACCAGAACTTTATTTTGAGAGGAGAAGGAAGCATGAATACTTGCCTAGCCATCAAGAAAATTGATATTTATAACTTAGCTATTGATTTCTATGTGTATCCATTAGTAAGAGTCCTAAAGGAGAGAAAGGGTGATTTGGACAGATCACAAATCCCTAAAACGATCTGGACTTCACCCTTGGTGATGTATGTATAGCAGATAAGATGAACTACTTAACAGCACCTCTGTAGGCCTCAAATGGATCAGATAAAACTTGGTAAAGCATTACAAATAACTGGGGGTAACTAAGGAAAATCAGATGATTTGCAGTATTTTTAAAGTTAAAATAATTAAATAAAACATTCTAAATAACATTCTTTTTAAACTATCCCTATAAATATTAAGAAAACATAAAATAATATGAGGTTTCTCAGAGCTATGGAACGTTGCATAGATTTATAAAAAGAAAAATGATATCTGCACAAGCTACAAAATCAATTACTTCTGAGAAACTTGTGTTTGCTATAGACAAAAAAGAAGCACTGAGTTTAAACAAATGAAAAGAGTCATGCTTCTGCCAAGAATCCATTATTTTCAGTGGCTTCCCTGAAATGATGCTTACCACTATTGCACATCAAACTAGACAAAATATGATTTCAAAATACTGTAGAGATGAAAGAAAAAACAGAAATATGATCCTTAGCAGCCATGATGAAGTAAGATTAAACTATAACTCCAGCCACTTTTATTAGCAGGGTGAAAATGCATAACAGTGCATAATACACATGCCATTTTTATGACAATTTTCTTTGTGATTATTCAATGTAATGTTTAGTAGCAATTAATCAACATTTTTCAATAATGTTCAGCATTTTGTGGGTTTTTTTCTATTTTAAGCATATAAAAGCAACAAAGGCTTGTAATAAAGGGTGTGTAAGTCTTATCAATATTGGTAGTCTTTGCCCTCAAATGTGTGTACACTTAACAAGATGTCATAAAGTGACTAATTTGAAAAAGATACAATGGCATATAAAAATTAGCAGTATTTCTTAATTATGAAACTGTATTTTCACTCTCATATTTTAATCCAGTATGTCAAATAGACAACTGTCTTTCCTATATTGGGAGAAAAAAGCTACTGAATTTGTTAATTACGCTTAATAGTGGCAGTATAAATAAGGCCAGTTTGTCCGTTTGATCTCTCACCTTCACTTTGAGGCATGTAGAGATCAGTTTCACTGTTTGATTGATAGGTAATATTATGATAAAGTCTGGAAATTTATTTTTCTTTTTAAACTGTCAAAACAATGAATTGACCATGGCTGAGTTTAGTCTTTCTAATTAACAGCTGCTACCTATTACATTTCAAGCACATGTGATGTTACAAATTCTCAAGGACAGTTACACTGAGTAGATAAGAACAAAGATGGCCCTATGTGGGGAGCTACTCTCTCCTTACAATGATTATAACACAAATGGATTATTCTTTAAGTAAAGCATATTTGTGTCACATATAATATCAGTTTTGCTTGTCTTCTCAGAGAAGTATCATCACATTAATTGTTAATACTTAGGGCAGTAAAAAGCTTCATCAAAAATGCTTAATGAGATAATTTCAAATAAACTGGTACAGATTTGCACAATGGAGAATTAGTATGAAAGTGCTAGCCTTCAATTTCAATATTGCATTATTCTGTCTGACTACTGTCCTTTCTGTTATTTTATTTATTATACATATTTCTCTTGTCATAAGCCCTATCTGAATTAATTTCTTCATTTAAAGTTATTTATTTATAGCTAATATTCTTATATATTTGTACAGTTTTTAAACTCCCTTGTAGAGAGATTATATATACACGTGTGTGCATGACACACACACACACGCATTTCTCCAAATACAATTTATCTAGCAAGAGAACAGACAACTATAAAACTAACATTCTCCTACTTGCATAATTTTAAATGGGTTTAATAATTAAACTTATGATGTATTAGGAAAATGTATGGAATGATAATTCTTCATACCCTGATTTTTACCACTTCTCCTTACCTAACTGTTCATCTTCTTACTCTCCATGAGTGCTAATAGGATGTATGTGCTATGGGCTTATCTGCTAAGACCATAGACAAATGTTATAGAGCTTCAGTCTCCAACTTCCAGGCCATGGACCAGAACCTGGCTGCACAGCAGGAGATGAGTGGCCAGCAAGTGAGTGAAGCAACCTCTGTGCTTAGAGCCACTCGCCATTGCTTGCATCACTGCTTAAGCTCCACCTCCTCTCAGGTCAGCGGGGTCATTAGATTCTCACAGGAGCATAAACCCTACTGTGAACTGTGTATTCAAGGGATCTAGGTTGCGTGCTTCTAATGATAATTGAATGCCTGATGATCAGAGGAGGAGCCGAGGCGGTGATGCTAGTGCTGGGGAGCAGCTGCAAATACAGATTATCATTAATGGAAAGGTTCGACTGCCCAATAAATGTAATGTGCTTGAATCATCCTGAAACCATCATGCCTCCCTGGTTCATGGACAAATTGTCTCCCATGAAACCGGTCCCTGGTGCCAAAAAGGTTTGGGACTGCTAATCTACCAATTCAATTGCTAATCTCTTCCAGAAACACATTCACAGCCACACTCAGAAATAAGGTATTTAGCACTTCACATAGTTACTTTTGTGTTTATATGATTAGTTTTAAAGAAGTTGTTCATGCCTTCTCACTGGTTTTACTTACTGATTTATGGCACACATACAAAAAACTAAACACTCTGCTAAAAGTTGTAAATCTATAGTAGGTCTACTTTTATCTTCTCTCCATAAAAAAATAAATAAATACAATTTCAGTAAAATAAAATACGTCAAGAATTTTAAGATTAAACCTATTTCTGAATGAAGTTCTTTGAAAATCTAGAGAAATTATGAAATATTGAAACCTCAAAAACAAAGAATAATATGAACCTTAGAACTTCAGCTATGACTCACTTATGGTTTCTAGTCAGAGTTAATTATATACAAAGCAAAACACAATTTTCACATTTTTGAAAGAAATCCAAGTTTTATATTATTAAATATAAAAGATATTCTTATAATCTGCTATACTATATGATATTTTATAAAACTGAAAATTTGCATTTTAAAATGGCATATATCATTGCATCTTATTCAATAATATTTGGAAAACAAAATATGATTTTCTAAATAAACTTGTATCATTTTTCAAAATAAAATAAAGCTCTATCATGCATACATTCAAAGTATTTGTGTGCTTTACAAGGATTAAGCGCTTATTTTGAGTATACTATAGAGCAAGTGTCCGCAAACTACAGCCCTTGGGCCACATGTGGGCCTCCTAGCATATTTATCAGGCCCTCCGGGTGTTTTTGCTGCTGCTGCCTGTCCTGCTTAGCAGCCTACTCATCCTGGGCCCACAGTGCACACTCTCCAATGGTCTGAGGGACAGTGAACTAGCCCCCTGTTTAAAAAGTTTGAGGACCCCAGCTATAGAGATTCAATTTTTCAGTATACACATACATAAAAGTGAATTTATACAAAATTATACATAGATAACAGCACAAGTAACAAAAACTTAAACATTAAATCTACAGGAACTGGGATAATATTTATTTTTTTTCAAAATATTAAAGGGGTACAAATGTTTTTGTTACCTGAAACACTTTTGTAATAGTTGAGAGAGGGCTATAAGTGTGCCAGTCACCCACATAGCGTTCATTGTACCCATTAGGTAGGTTTTTTCTAGTTTTCTAATCAGTTTATTTGCTTTCTCATTATTTAGTTATTTTAGTTCCTTATATTAAATTAATATATTTGAATATGAACCCCTTGTTAGGTGTATAGTTTGCAAATATTTTCTCCCATTCTATAATTTGTCTCTTTACTCTGTTGATTGTTTCTTTTGCTGTGCAGTTTTCCAGTTTGATGTAATTCCATTTTTCTATTTTTGCATTTGTTAACTGAAGCACTACATGTTTTCTTATATCCACAGATTTTTTTAATCCTCAAAGAATATTTTGAAGTACTCTATAAATGTATTAATGAAGCAACAGATTTAAAAGTATTACATGCTTTTTTTAAGGACACATAGTTATTAATCTGCTTCTGGATCTGAACAAAATTTACTAGAGATAGAGAATAAAATGACAGTTACCAGAGGCTGAAAAGGGTCATGGGAGGTGGGGGAAGAGGAGTGGATAAAGTTAGGATGATTAATGGGTACAAAAGTATAGTTAGACATTTAGATAAAATGAACAATATTTGATAGCACAACAAAGTGACTATAGTCAATAATAAGTTACAGTATACTTTAAAATAACTAAAAGAGTGGAATTGGAATGTTCTTAACACAAAGAAATGATAAATGTTTGAGGTGATTGATACCCCAATTTGATTATCATACATTTAATACCTTATCAAAGATTATATGCACCCTACAAATACATAGAACTAGTATTCACTCATAGTAATTTAAAAAAATTAAAAATTGAAAAAAATAATTTGCAGATTTTAATTTCAGGACTTTTTTCATTAAAGCACACTTTCTTATGTATACTTAACAATTCTTTTGTTTCTCTAAATTAATACACTGAATATAATTGCCTTGAGTGCTAGAAGATAGATAGGAACAAGGAGTTGATGGGTTTGTAAAAGTACATTCAAAAAATTAATTTAATTTCAAAACATCTGATTTTCAAAAGCTCTTTTTCTTCAAGCATGCTTGGGTATAATGTGTTAAGGGTAACACAACCCTAGCAAATATAAGATGCTACTGTAATCTCTTTGGTGCAAGTTTAAGTAATTATCAGGACATTCCATCAAAACCATAAGGGAAAGATATATAGAACATGAATCTTTACAGGTCTTGAAATTGCTTAAGAACGGAAACAATTCAGAAAAAAATGTATATGTATGGAAAAGTTTAGCAACACAATTTCTGTATATAAATCTCACAGTACTCAAATTTTAAAAGAAATGTTTCAAAATTACATCTAAAACTGCTATTCATACAATCAATGTTTATAGAATATTTGTTCTATGTCGACATGATGTTTGGTTCTGGAAATTTCCAATCTCTGTTCCCATGATGTAGAGTAAAAGGACTGAAATAAGTTCTTTAAATAGATCATTCATAATACCCCAAGAAAGACATGGAAAGAGCATTATGCAAACATAGATAAAGAGAAGTTAACT
The DNA here is from genome assembly GCA_008750895.1 of Mirza zaza. Lineage (NCBI taxonomy): Eukaryota > Metazoa > Chordata > Mammalia > Primates > Cheirogaleidae > Mirza > Mirza zaza. The sequence goes on from VSMD01058779.1 coordinate 181,455, forward strand.
GAGAGTGAAATAGTCACTGATAATTTTCTCAGTTTAGAATGAATTTAAATGTCTAAAGAGGAATTAGGCAGATGAAAGGGTCAGGGAAAGGCATCTCTAGCAGAGATCAAGCACCCAAATAATCTTATGTGGGATGATTTAAGATCAGGTAAATAAATGTAATATAGTAAATATAAAATATGGTGTGACAAAAATGGAGCTAGAAAGGCAGGCAGATATGTAGAACTTTAATATTATGGTAAAATATAATGTGTGTTTTCTTCTAGAGTCTAATTAAGTTGTCACAAGATAAATGACATATTTAGGTTCATATTTTATGTAGATATCTGTGATTTTATTATACTCTCATAACACCTAAAATAATATTGAAAACATTTGATGTCCCATGATACATCCTTTATTGACATTTTAAATTATAAATTCATGAGCAGTTATAAAAATACAAAACAGAGAAATTGTGTGTACTCATTACCCAGTTTCCCCCATGACAGAGTTAACAACAACAACAATAACAACAACAACAAAAACAGTGCATTATCACAACCAGGATACTGACATTAATACAGTTTACCAATTTTATCGAGATTTCTCCAGTTTTACTTGTATTTGTGTGTGTGTGTGTGTGTGTGTGTGAATGCATAGTTAGTTCCCTACAGTTTCATCTCCTGCATAGTTTCATTTATTAACCTCACAATAAATAGACTGAGCACTTCTATTAAGACAAATATTCTGTGTTGCTCTTTTGATAACCACACCTTTCTATGCCCCCCAACCCTCCCTAATTCTGGGCAACCAATAACATATTAATAAAATGTCTTCCATTTTAAAAATTTGCTATTTCAAAAATGTTACATAAATGGAATCATATATTATAGAATTTTGAAGGATTGCCTTTTTTCACTTAGTATAATTCCCTGGAGATTCAACCCATTTGTTGTATATATCAATAGTTTGTTCTTGGCTATTGCTGCATAGCATTCCATGCCATGTATTTACCACATCTGTTTCACTATTCACCTGTTGAAGGGCATCTAGGTTCTTTCCAATTTTTTGCTATCAGGAATAGGGCTGGCTGTTAAGAACATTCATGTACATACAAGTTGTTTTTTTGTGTGTGTGAATATAATTTTTTATCTCTCTGGAGTAAATGGTCAGTAGTGCAATTGCTGGGTTTTATTGTAGTTACAGCTTTAATTTTATAAGAAGCAGCCTAAGTATTTTCTAGAGTGGCTATGCTATTTCATCTATGCACAATCATGTAGGAGTTAATGTAGTTCTCTATCTCTTTTGACCATTTGGTGTTTTTACTACTTTTTATTTTAGTCATTGTGACAGGTTTGTAGTGATATCTAATTGTGGTTTCAATTTGAATTTCCATAATGGTTAACAGTATTGAAGGTCCTTTCATATGCTTATATGAAATTTGTATATCCTCATCAACAAAATGTCTATTCACACCATTTGCCCATTTTTAACTGGATTATTTAACATATTCCACCTTTTTAGAAATTTTTCTGTTTTATTTCCATTTTAATTTGATTTCTTTATGGTTAGAGGACACATTCTGGATGATATGAATTATTTTAAATTTCTTGAAGTATTTTTAAATTTTGAAATAATTACCTAAATGTTTGTATTTTTTAATAAAATATTTTGAACAGTTTGTTGACAAGTTTTTAGTTAACACAAAATTTTTTGGCAGGAAACATTAAAACTTTATTGCTCACATGGTGAATATGCCCTTAAGGTAATAGTGATGATAGCAATTTATATCTCACTGAATATTTCCCTTGTGGATACTCTGTCTAGTGATTAAATTCTTCAATATGCAGTGACTTGGATAATAGAAAGTACAGATTCACAAAATTATCAACTTAATACTTGTGACAATGGAGATCATAAAATGATCCCCAGTACTAAATTAATTTTTGCCACTGAAAAGAGCCATTCTTGAAAATAAATCTCTCCATTCAGGCATTTTAGAAATACAGTTATGTATTTCTATACATACAGAATCAATATAATTAAAACCAATTGCACAATTCAAACTTTAAAATCAGAAATATAGGGCCCAGGAAAGAAGACCAAATTTTAATAATATAATCTACTCAAACCTTCAAGTGTCTCACTTTAATTTTTTTAAGGGCCTGTCTCAGCTTGATGGCATGCCACTTTCCTCTGATGTGCTCTTTAAGCCTTATCATCCTCTCAAGCGCATAAGCTTACTACTATCTCATGATTTACACACTTAGCCTTTTGGAAGATGAAAGCCATTGAAGTGATTTGTTAGTTTCTTGATTGATTTTGGAATGCCAAACTACTTTGTAGTTGATATTTCTAAAGTCAGAATATCTACACTTTCCATTAAGCTCTTGAACCAAAAGGATTAATGTGATAGTAGAAAGAGATGTATTCCAAAGCAGAAATAAATCAAACTAGAAATCTACCCAAAGCAAAGGGCATGTACTTAAGATTAATAATCAAAGTAAATTATTAAAAACAATATTATCTCCCTGTAAATTAAAAATGAGAAAAGTTGTTTCAAGGAAGCATAATAGTTAATCCTATAAAATTGTGCAAATTTATTTTTATGGTACATTACTAAGTCTGTTCATAAAAATGTAGCACAAGTCAATCTTGAGTAAATAAGAGAACAATATGACAGCAGTAAATCAATACAAAAGCAAGATAAAAATAGAATAAAAAATAAAAATAGAGTAATTATGAATGGGCTTCATGCTTTGAAAGACAGTGTATAGAACCTCCAATTTGGTCACTTCTATAAAATTCCATTTCCATCAACTGAATAAGTTTTTGTGAAACCATTGAAGTTTAATCATTTTGTGCATGCTACTGCTTAATATCAATATTTGTATAGCATGGTGATTTTCATTGTCATTGCAATCATATAATAATTTTGCATGTAATTACTTATTTTAATCAAAGAGTACCTCCCTGTTAACTGTGCTAAAATAACACAAATGCATATGTAGCTATCATTTACATTAAATGAGCTTTATTTGCATGTTTTGATTATCATTGGAGATCATGATTCCTAATTTCTCAGACCAATCAGTTGAAATCATACTCCTGGTTCATATGTTGGGCAAAAACAATAGATTGTTGTAGTGTGAATTGGATAGGACCTGCAAAAATCCTGTCATTTGAAGAGCCATAATATTACATACTTTTTGGCAGTTGTGGCTTTTCAATAGCAGTTGAAGAGTTACAGAAAATTCTACTAAATGTTAATGGTTATATGATATTACTTTAAAAGGTAGCTGTAGTTACACTCTTATGTGCTTTGAATTAATGAGATATTATAAAAGGTAAAAGATTTATATGATCTGAAGACAAACCAGAGTATATCAGCAGCCCATAGGGGATTTGGAGGAGGTCTTGTCCAAGGAGAAAGCCAGAAAAGTGGATGAAAAGAAGTTAGCTTACTTACTTGACAATAGACCCCAATAGAACTCAGAACCCTGGTGACCAGGTACCCATATTCCAGATACAGCCCCCACCCAGCTCACTTGCTTGAAGAAACTCAAGAAGACCAGGTGTTCTCCTGCTTTCTCCTGACTGCTCGAGGTTCTGGACTTGGGAAACCTGAAGAGTATGGGTCATTCCTGACTCTGCAGATGTTGGCTCAGCCCTCATCCCTGACAAAAATCCCTTTTTGATTTCTGCTGAGTCTTACTTCCCTTTGTGCACATGTGTGCTCATTACTTACTTCCAATTTAATAGCAAGTACATGTGGTGTTTGTTTTTCCATTCTTGAGATACTATATATCACCATCATGATCTTTTTCTTAAGGTGGAAACATGCAATTATTTTTAAAATTTTAATAATTTTTATGCTATTATTAAAGTATGGACTATTTTTCAAATGAAAACTACTACTGTATGATTTAAACATTGGAAAACATGAAAGATTTTAAAGTCTGACTTAAATAGATTAGGTATATCAATAAAACAACATTGTTTGTAAATTTATACCTGGACATTAGAGGATTGACCTAATGAAATGCATATAAGAGCTGAAAACAATGACAATGATGACAACAAACTAATGGATATTAGAAGCAATAGTGAACAACTGTTTTGTATATAATATATTTAAAAATGAGAGTTAACAACCACATTGAGTTAAAATGATTGTTGTAAAAGTCACATAAATCATATAAAAGTGATAACTTCCATTTCGGTGATTTGTGGTTACATGCATTTGAAAGGGAAAAAATAGCCAAATTCTTATGTCTTTATAAAATATCTATGTATTAAATATGTACATTGAAGGCATCTGAGAAGTGGGGGAATTGGTTAGTCATTTGCTTAGTCATTTACTATTCAACATGAGTACCTATTATAGACAAACAACTATGCTAGTTATTTTCTTTATAAAAATAATGAGACTTATTTGTTTCTTTTTATAAACTCTTATTTGGATTAAGGACATAGATAAAACAAAAAATTATGTGACTACCATCACCAAAGAGTTGGAAATAAATCGCATTGCTCCACAGAGATATTGCACAGAGAAAATATTTGGTCTGAGCTTTGAAGGGGGAACCACTAGTATTGGGGTTGTGAGGAATGACAGGATTAAGGAGAAGACATATGCATGTGGAAGGATTGTCAATAAGGATGGTAATGCATGAAGGCTGTGGTTGCATGAGTTTACTTCTAACAGCATCCTGAAAACTGGTTTACAGCATTTATATGGATCACTTTTAAAACATGCTATCTTCCTACTCAAAGTTGTCTCCATCAGAAAATAGATCAATTTGTTCATTGAAATAATTGAATCTACTGATTTTGTGGTATTGGGTCAAAATAAATAGGTCATAAGGAGACATTGAAAGAGGTAATATATGACATGACTTGCATAATTTTTTAAAAAAAATGATTTCTGTAAATTTGGAAGAAGATAAGTTAGTAACATATGCAAAGAACAGTGATATTTAATATTTCAGTCAACAAATAAGTACAAAACCAAGTTGCTAGTTTCCCCACAGGCCTGATTGAAAACAGCCAGAAGTAACAGAAAGATTATACATTCTGAAAAACCCTCACACCACAAATGAAGTAAATTAGTACAAATTTATTTTAAATACTTTATTAAGCTTAAAAAAAGTTATGCATACTCAAAATTCTTAAAAATAAATGAATGAAACAAATAAAAATGAAGAAAGCAAATCAAAACAAATTATGGGAATTATAGTTCTAATTTTAAATCATATGCTATATACAAATGCCTACATCAAGGACTTAGGCATTAGAGACATAATGCCAGACAAGAAACAGAAGACTCAATGAGGGTTAGGGTTAAATAGAAATTCTACCATGAAAATCAGTCTAGATTAACTTCTCCTACCAACAAAGGAAGCCTAAAGCTAAACATCTTTGTCTGCCTGTAGATCCTGAGGGAAAGATTACTTATTTGATGAGTGCTTATCTAATGCCTACTATGTGATATGCATTACCCTAGGTATCTAAGATACATTACCTCTTCCCCTCCCAAGAAAAAGACAATTATTGCTGTCATCCTGTCAAATGAATTCTGAAGGGAGGAGAAAAATTAGTAGATGCTGTAGTGTACCATCTGGATGCTCTCTCCTTGGGTCTCAGGCACTCTTTCTCCCAGGAGTGTTGCCTCTGATGGTTAATACTTGGAGCCAGCTGTAAGAACTGCCCTAAGCCAAAAGGAACTGCTTTGGTCAAATGCATGCCCCTTTCCCTGGGGCAGCATGCATTAAAAGACAGGTAATACAGGTGCACAAAAATTCATCCTTCTTGCCTCAAATGAGACAAAACTGAAGGGTCACCTCAGCTTCATATCTCATGATGCCAACCGAAGGCTTTGTTGACACTGCATTAAAATTAAATTTCCATTTTTTCCCAAACCTGCTTTTCTGTCTCTCTTACATATGTTGTTACTTCCCAACAAATTAACTGACCATAAATCTTCACCTCAAAGTTTTTATATTGGGAAAGCAGGCCTAAGATGTTTGATGCCAGTACCAATGAAAGAAATCTCACTCCAAATTAAATATTTGTCACTTGGTCAACATACCAACCAGATGGCAGAGGAGGGCCCTTAACTAGTGGTTTGTAAGTTTGTAAGATACATTCACATATACACAATTAGGTTAAGTGTTAGTAGAATAATGATTTTATGCCTATTTTATTAAGTGTTCGTGTAATGAAAGGGTGTTGAATTTTGTCAAAAGCTTTTTCTGCATCTATTGAAAGAATCATGTGGTCTTTGTTTTTGCTTCTGTTTATGTGGTGAATTGCATTTATAGATTTATATATGTTGAACCATCCCTGCATCCCTAGGATGAAGCCCACTTGGTCGTGATGGATTATTTTTTTGATAAGCGTCTGGATTCGGTTAGCTAAGATTTTGTTGAAAAGTTTTGCATCTATATTCATTAGGGATATTGGTCTGTAGTTTTCTTTTTTTGTTGCATCCTTTCCTGGTTTTGATATCAGAGTAGTATTCGCTTCATAAAAGGTGTCAGGGAGGTTTCCGTTCTTCTCGATGTTGTGGAATAGTTTCTGCAAGATAGGTACTAGTTCTTCTTTGTAAGTGTGGTAAAATTCGGGCGTGAAACCATCTGGACTGGGACTTTTCTTTTTAGGGAGATTTTTATTTGCTGTTTCTATTTCAGCTGTTGAGATTGGTTTGTTCAGGGAATTGATTTGTTCCTGGTTGAGCCTAGGGAGGCTGTGTGTTTCTAGAAATTTGTCCATTTCCTCCACATTTTCCAGTTTGTGTGCATAAAGATTTTGTAGTACTCATAAATTATATCTTGTATCTCTTTGGGATCAGTTGTGATATCTCCTTTTTTGTTCCTGATGGAGCTTATTAGAGATTTCTCTTTTCTGCTTTTCGTTAGCTTAGCCAATGGCGTGTCAATTTCGTTTATTTTTTTGAAAGAACCAACTTTTTGTTTTATTAATCTCCTGAATAGCTTCCCTGTTTTCAATTTCGTTTAGTTCTGATTTGATCTTGTTGATTTCACTTCTTCTGCTGGGTTTGGGGCTGGTCTGTTCTTCCTTTTCCAACTCTTTGAGTCGTTTCATTAGATTGTCTATTTGTGATCTTTTTGACTTTTGGTTATAGGCATTTATGGAGATAAACTTTCCTCTCAGAACTGCTTTAGCTGTGTCCCAGAGGATTTGATAACTTGTCTCTCCATTGTCATTTTCTTCATAGAATTTTTTTATTTCCATCTTGATTTCTTCATTTATGAAGTAATCATTTAGTAGAGGTTGTTTAATTTCCATGTTTTTGTGTAGAAATGTGAGTTTCTGTTACGGTTGATCTGGGTGCACCTAAGTTGGGTGCATATATATTTAAAATTGTAATCTCTTCTTGTTGAACTGTGCCCTTCACCATTATATAATGACCCTCTTTGTCTTTCACTACTTTTGTTGGTTT